>JZKD02S1886439.1:342394-357665 GCA_000966675.3 Picea glauca | reverse complement strand
CTCAGCCGTTGAGGCTTGCTGAGACGCTATTTTATCTCTGGTGCTTGTGTGGCCCCTTTGTGGCTCGGGGGGCTAAGGGGGAAGAAGAGTACCCCTAGCGTTTGGCTGGGAGGTATCGGTGAGCCTTCTTTGGTCGGCAAGCAGAAGCGGCACGGAGCGAGGGAAGCGGCACAACAAGAGGGACGTCTTCGAAGCGGGCGAGTGGCAACGGTATGATTTTAATGGTAAAGAAGAAGGAAGTTTTATATTCGGAAAAATTATTGTTATTGGTAAGAATATGATGAGATTGTTGGCATTATATATTGCATTTTCGTTCAGCAATGATATTGTAGAGTTTGTTTATATTTTGATCAGGCGTCACTTTAAGTCATGATGTCATGTGTTTTTTTTCATTGATATGAATTATGTGATGTTGTAAATTTCTTATTGTACTTCGTTGTTTAGAGACGTAACGAAAGGGGTCGTTACACTTTCAATTGACACTTTAGTTTGACTAGTTGAGTTGAGTTTAGATGTTGCATTGGTTTTGTCACCATGCAACATTGGGATCATCACCATGCTAATTAAAAATTTCCTTGGTATCATCACCAGAGTGGTGCATTAGCCTTGATTCCCTGATTTAACTCCTCACTACTCTTTTATCAGTCACTTAACTGAAGATTAGTTGACTAGTTAACTCAACTAGGTGGCAATTCACTCTAGTAACTGCCTGAGAGACTAGACTAGGTGGAAGTTCACTCCCGTAACTGTTGGTGTGTGTCCAAATCACTCTACACCACCACTATTGTGCATTGTTTCACCTCTAGTGCCCTCTCATTGAGCTATACAAAGTATATCATGTGTAAACTATTCATTTTTCACAACGGTTAATGAGAATTCTTTCATTCTTTCTCTCCTTCTTCTTCTTTCTCCAATTATCTCTGCAAATGTGTATATTAATTTTTAGCTAGATATATTTTGTGTAGGTTCAACACATTTACATGGTATCAGAGCTGATGGAATTCAAAGAAAAATCTACACCAATTTTTTTTGCAGGTACAAAAGATTGAAGACATCGGAAAGATGGAATTCCAAAAAGAATTCATTTTTACACCTTACAACTATTTTTCATGGAAGGAGAAAATAGCCATACATATTCGTACCAAAGGTTTGTACAGGTTAAACTTGAATACATATACAAAACTAACATCATCCATAGAAAAATCCAAGTACTTAAATCACATGGATGAGGCACTCAGAACAATTTGCAGTCTTATTTCTCTTGATCTCCTTTTTCATATATCTTCCTGTAAGACTCCCAATGAACCTGGAACACCTTGGAAGGGATATTTGGAAAACAAGATGAGATGAGGGGACACATGTTAGAGGTGGATTTTCTCACATTGGATCCAAAAAGCATCGACAATATCCAAGATTTCTTTACAAAATTCAAGGATTTACTGTCGCAACTCAAAGCTTGCAGGGTTAATAAATCGAAGGAGGAGAAGAAAATAGTTATCACCATTCTCTCCAATCTTGGTCCTGAATTCTCTGTATTCATATCTACATTCCATACTGTTAGATTCACCTCTGGAGCCACCTGGAAGATGCCTTTTCTTGAGGACTTTATCGAATCCTTGACACAAGAGAAAACCAAGCTCATCAACATGGGAACAATCAACGGCCCAAGGGCGCATGCACTCACTGTGCATGATGGCAGCCACAAATATCATAAATCTAAATATGAAAATAAAATTAAATCTCATGCACATCTGGAGAAGGAAGGGTGCACAAAACCTTTCACCGATGCCTCCAGATCCAAAGGAGAAAAGTGAAGAAAAGGGGAGAAATGCACATATTGTCACAAAGGATTTCATTCAGAATCTTCATGCATGCAGAAACAAATAGATTTGATGTCTCAAATACTTCAGCAAAACAACCTTGGAGATCGCATCCCCAAGGGTGCAAAGAAGAAGAAGCTAGAAGATACGAATTCCAAGAAAGGCAATTCTAGCCATGCCTTGATTTCCATAAACTCCTCCCCCGATGATTGGATCATTGATTTAGGAGCATCACATCACATGGCTTCATTAGAAGCAGTATATTATTCATTGGATGCATGCAAATTTTGTCCTATTTTTATGGGGGACAACTCTTCTATCGAAGTCACTGGCAAAGGAAGTATTGAACTCACCAATGGAAGCTTCGAGAATATTTTGCATGTTCCCAAACTATTTGTCAACCTTCTCTCCATGTATCAGATGATGAATTTTGGCATCGAAAATAAATTTATCTTCACGCCAAATTCCATGGACATCTATGACATGCAAACCAACTCTAGGGTTTCTACCAATGAGGTAAATCATTAGTCTAGATTGTATACTTTTTCTGAATTCATTGAACCTAACTTTTCTTTACTGCTTACTCATGCTAATGAAAGTAGTAGGATATGGAACGAAAGGTTAGAACATTTGAATTTCATATACATGCAATATCTTAGAAAGAACATATTAGTTTATGGTCTACCAGACATCCATTTCTCCAAGGGAGTATGTGAGGGATGTGTTCTCGGAAAACACCCTCAAGAGAAATTCGACAAAGAAAAGTCTCAACAAGATTCCACACCTTTGGATCTGATCCACATTGACCTTATGGGTCCTTTTCCACATCCATCCATCAGCAAAGAGAGGTTTTCTCTCATTTTTGTTGATGATTTCTCACGTTTTACATGGATCTACTTTCTCAAACAAAAATCCGAGGTCTCTCAACACCTCAAATATTTCAAAGCCTTGGTTGAGACACAGTCCGAAAATAAGATCAAAGTCCTTCGAGCTAATAATGGGGGAGAGTATGTGAATCATGAGATCCACAATCTTTTCCATGAGGCAGGGATTCAGTTGTAGCAAACAATTCCCTATACTCCTCAACAAAACAGATTTGTTGAGCAGAAAAATAGATCTCTAAAGGAGATGGCATCTTCCATGCTGCATGCAAAGTCACTACCATAGAGACTATGGGCCAAAGAAATTAATTGTGCAACTTACATCCAAAACAAATCTCCTGATAGATCTGTCAAGGATAAGACCCCTTATGAGGCTTGGAGTAGCCTCAAAACAGAAGTGACCCACTTTCGCATTTTTGGTTCACGTGCATGGGCCGAGATTCCCTCTAAAAAGAGGAAGGCACTTGATCCATAGAGAACTGAGTGCATTTTTGTTGGATACCCCAACGGTGTGAAGGGATATCAGCTTATTGATCTTTCCTCGGATCGGATCATCATTGGGCGTAGTATCCAATTTGAGGAAAGTGTCTCGTATGTACCTCACCAGCCGCAAGCAAACACCTTCACTCTTCCACCTATCTGAGATGATGAGCATGCATGTAATATCCCCAAGGATGAGCCCAGTTATATTATGTATTGTAAACATGTTTTGTTGGATGGTGAGACAAGTGTTGATAAGTTGGCGGTATTATGTGTTTATTAGGCTAGAGAGCCTAACTGTTAAAGGCCAAGAGCCTGGTTTTGTATATGTAATTATGAAAATCATTAATAAAATATAAATATTGCTTCGTGCAGACCAACCACGAAGAAAGAGTGATGGGGGAATAAGCTTCCACAAGGTGGGTAAGGGAAAGGGGGCTGAAAGGTTGGAAAGAGGAGCTAATCTTAGGGGCTTAAGTCCTTGAGAATAATATTTTTTTATTATTCCAAAGCTGTGTGAAAGACATGTTTTTATCCTGATTCCTGAGAGAGGCAATGTGTGCAAAAGAGAATGCATGCAGCTCTAGGAAGACAAGTGTTGACCTGGGAGCATGCATTTAAAAGTTGAAGCGTCAGCTGTGTTGGGGCTCATTCTTCCAACCTCCACGTAGGTTCACTGACCAATCTCTCATCCTCCTCCTGAACTCGTGGCTGGCCATTTTGGGAACTCTCTGTGAATCCCGTGGCCTTTGTATTCGACTTTGGAAATATTCATGCACGCAACAGTCAAACCAAAAAACCATGATGTTTTCCTAAGAAGCTAACACATCCTCAATCCAGACTATTTGTGTCTGTGTTCGACCTCTGCATTGATTCCTTTTCACACACCTTGAAACCAGTGGGAAATACCCATGGATTGATCCTCCATCTGAACCATTTTTCCTCTACGTGGAACCTTGACATAACCACACATCTTGAAACCCAAAATTCGTGAGTCATTTTGTGTTTTCTGAGGAACCCAAAACTTGGGTAATCACCTTATATGTTCCTTTTTTAAGCATGGGTTGTTGCCTCCTTCAGTGTCATGCCCATCTGATGTTGCTATTGCCATCCCTGTGTGAATGGGTGTTGAACCATTTCTATTTTCCTTACCTGGATGGAGCTGAGTCGAGGAGTGTGCTAAATAAGCGGGTTGTCAGGCCCGTGGTAGAAGAGGCAGGTTGTCAGGCCTATGAGAAGCTCTCTCCAAGTGAGACAGTCTGTTGGGAAGTAGTTTTCTCCCAGAGAGAGTCCATCACTAGCTATGGAGCTCTGAGAATTCCTGATCTGGCCTGTTGCTGAGACCTAGAGAGGGAGGTGAAGCACCGATTGACTGTTCTTGTGAAGGTGTATACTCTCAGGTGGAACAAGCATGTGGGGATTGAGATGATGTGGGTAGTGGGCATAAGAAGGCTCCTGAAAAGAATCCTTCTGGTTGCTCTGTGTATTTTTCCTATAACCTTATCCTAGTCTAGGATTCCCTTGCATTGGATGGAGCTTAGTCCCATCTCGGGGTTGACCCACTACTGAGCATGATGAGCAGTGTGGTCTAAGGCTAGGAGGTTCATGGAAGGTTTGCACGTAGTTGGTGGAGTTACTACAGTTTCAAAGATAAGTATCATTATGTGTTTAATTTCAATTAAAATGCATGTCTGTGATGCTTGTAATATTACCATGTATTTCGTTGCAAGTGGATTTATTTTAATTTTATTTAAATCTGTATGATGGCAGTAATTCTATGTTAATTGTCTTAATTTGATTTAATATGCATGTTATATACATATGTATGCTAATGTTCTGCATAGTAATGTTTCCCGATAGTGGGGTTGATGGTCGGGGACGTTACAATATGGTATCAAAGCCATGGTTTCAACACTGAGCCTGGATGGGCTATGTTAGTGGAAAATGAAGAAAAAGTTTCGAAAGAATTGTTGTCAAAGTAGAAAAAAATCGAGTTCAGAGCCAAGGTTTTAACGCCAAACCTGGATGGGTTGGATAAGTGGTATTTGGACCCAAATTTTTAGGTGGAAATTGTGTCTGGGGGAGCCAATTTTGGACCTCATAAACATTCCTGAGTGCCAAGATGTTACCTTGGACGTGTTAAGAAGCTCAGGAGGAGTAGCGGTATCATAAAACCATGATAGAAGTGGTGGTGGACCGCATAATAATGTGTGAACTGGTGAAGTAACGAATAGATTTCAATTGTTTCTCTCATGTGAGTTGTGAGTTCAAGGAGTGCACATTGTCCGCAAGGAGTGCATAGGAAGAACTCTGTGTTGAGTTCAAAGGGAGATAGATTCACTGAGAAATTTGTATGGCTCTACCAGGTGGGAATCGAGTGAGTGAAACTGTGCACAGAGAGAAGTCTTTGTTGATTTTAGGGAGAAGAGTATCAGAGGAAGATACTCACAGAGTTGTTGAACACTCTGTAGAAAACACTCAGCAAGGTGTGCTTTGAGCAGAAGGTTGCCAGGAGGGAATGAATTTTTCCTTTGAAAGGAAACAGAAGGACCAAGACCCTTAGGAGAATGAGTAAATCAAAAATCTCAGAAGGGATAATGCGAGGAGTGCATAGGAGTCAAACTTTTTCCAAGTCCCAAAGCTAAGGAGGGATAGCATTAGTAGAGACGCAATTGATACCCAAGGTAGTCGAGTTCACAGGAGAAATTTCAAAGGCTGAAACCTTTGAATATCCACAAACTCTTCCAAGTCAGAAGGAGTCAAAAGCTCAGGATGAGGAACGACCCCAGCCGTCAATTTGGGAGAGGGAGATATGAACTATTGGAGGTAGATCACGTTCATCCATTTAGATTCACCGTCAAGATTGTGAGATCGACGATCACCTCACATTGCAGGGATAGAAGGTACTCGAGCTTTACAAAGTCAAGGGAGGGCCGCAATCAAAACCATGGTTTTGGAGAAAGGACACGTGGAGGCTCAAGGTGAATTATGGGATGAAAAGTAGTTTGGTCTCAAACCACCTTTGAGCATGCCCACAATTGCGTGTTTATGTGAGGTCACAGCCCAAGGTCACCTATAAGGAGGAGCCAAGGAAAAGGGGAGAGTGGACTTACTAAAGTCCCGAAGTCCCAAAGTAATTAGGGATCGTTCATCATCAAGGCTAACAGGTGGCGAAAGATCCATAACTCCGAAGCGAACCACTTCGGAAGTTTGTGGTTGGGGAAGATACAAAATCATTGAATACCCGAAGGACGAAGAAGATCCAAACCATCAGTTGTCGAAAGATGCATGTCAGAAGATCTGAGACTTCGGAGAAAGTCACTTCGGTGAATTGCAAGTGTGGAGCGTGACAAATTCCCGAAGTCCTGAAGGATGAAGAAAATCACAATCGTTCGTTGTGGAGGACACATGGAGAGAGATCAAGAATTTTTGGGGTAGAAACCTCTGAAAGGAAGTCGACAAGAATGAAGAATATCTGGACTGTTGGATCTAAAAGAATGCATGGAAGAAATCAATGTTTTCGAGTGAAATCGCTCTGGGAGAAATGGATGCGTAGGATTTTGAGACTCCCGAAGCCCGATGTGATGAAGCCACTTATGATCGTTGATCGTGCAGGAGGGTACATGTCAATAGATCATGAACTCTGAGTGAAAACACTATGGGAGAACACGAAGGACAAAATTTTGAAATCGTTGAAGCCTAAATAGCCGAAGCAGCTAGGAGCGGTTGATCGATGTTGGACAGGTGTCACCAGATTGTGAACTTCAAAGAATCACACTCTGGGGTTTTTGTGAAGTTGTGTTTCGAAATGTTTCGAAGCATCGAAGCCCAAAGCATCTAAGGGGTGTTTATCCGAAGGAAGGAACGTGGATCATTGATCTGCGAGGAGACACGTGGAAAACAAAGACTCACTTCAATGAACAACCATTGATCTGAAAGTGGACATGTGCTGCCAGATCTGGAACTTTGGGTATGGAGCACTCTGGAGGAAAGCAGAGGGTGAAAGCATTGAAGTCCTGAAGGAGATCTTGATCGTTGATCGAGGAGGATGTCGAAGGACCCTTGATGTGTTCTTGGTCGAAAAGACCCGAAGTCCCAAAGTAATTGAGGACTGTTGATCTCAAATCAACAAGGACCATTGATCTTTGCAGTGGTATATCGAGAAGTCCTGAAACTCCAAAGTCTTGAAACTTAGACACTTGAGGTTCCATAGTGAGTGTCATTCGTTGGATAATGGGTAGACATGGACTATTGATCCACTCTACTTCACGAGTTCGGTAATCCGAAACTCTGAGAGATTTTTGTGTTTTGTTTGAAAATTCCTAAAGACAAAGGCTCAAGTAAGCACGTATTGATTTATCACTTGGTCACAGTCATTGTCCCATGCAAATTAAGGGCCCAAGGAAAACAGGGGATAATGCCCAAAAACTGTGTTAAAGAAGGAAAAAGGGGTTAGGAAGGAAGCTCGTGGGTTTCATCTAGTTCAGACCTGCATTAGGGAGGTATTGAAGACCTGAGAACCTTATGATAGGGTCCAACAAAGATCTAAGAACCATTAGCTTAGAGAAAAGAGATCATTGCATAAGAAGTGCATCAGTGAAGAAGGACAGGAAAAATTCTTTATTCTACATCTGAGATTTTTCATAAGTCATGGGATCAGATGTTGGGTTTGATAAGCAGCATGGAAACCCCAAATGGGATTCTTGTTTTGGGAAGACAGTCCAGGTGACAATTCATGCACATAAAATGTGAATTCTAGGTGGAGAAAGTCATCTGCAATACATCATAATGCATGAACCATAAGTTCGTATGGAGACGTAAAGAATGGGAAAGAATTTGCTGCAATTTTTGTGGGAGAAAATACGTTATGTCTTGATGGGGTTGGCCAGAGGAAAGAATGCTTGCATGTTTGCAAGTGTTGTTGGTGATGTTGTTTCATAAGGAGAGAAGCAACAAAAAGATGAAGTGTTGGTTATAGGTTTGATAAAAGAAGCATGAAAGATTTTACTACCATCAAACTTTCAGGTAGTATAAAATTTATTAATGGCAATCATGCAGGTATGAGTTTTATTACTCTTCTTGCATGATTGCTAAAAGGAAATTTAGGTAAGAATTTCCTCAGTCAGAGTTATTATATAAAATCACATGATTATATTATTGAGTGCATACCACTAGATATGGTAAAGGTTGGAGGCCTGTATTAATTCAAATCTTTTTAGCTTCTGAATGCACACACTGACATAGTAGAATGTCATGTTAATTTGGTTATGGGGTAATAACCAAATAATTAAAATATAAGAACTTGTTATAGGAATGAATGTCAGTAAGATAGTCATGTATGAGACCAGGACCTGGTTGGATATGGCAAGGTATAGATATGGAAAGGTTATGAATGACACAGGTACTAAAATATTCCTACATTTAAATAAAACTTGGGCTGCAACCTTTTTTCTAACACTGATGAACACCACAGAATTATATTCTTGGTGTAGTGTTTGGGTAAAAAAGGAAGGCATCCAATTAATTGGGAAGACAATAAGAAGTGTGTGGAGAATGTTTCAACACATTGGCCAAAATTCCAATTCATGGATGGTGAGATACATGACTAAGATAAAGAGAATTATGTAATTCAATGCAAGGTGCACTAAATAAGTATGCATTGAGAATTGAACTCATGCATAGTAAGTGATGGAAGTGTATACTTAAATTCATTTTATTGAATGCATTTTGTGAGTGCATGTATATATGTTATTTTTTTCATGAAAATAATTATACTAATGGTGGAAATGTTGCTAACTCAGGAAGTTGAGAACATTTCAAGAATTGTTAAACATTGCAACAGGAAAGTTGCAAGGTAGGTAGTCACAAGAATAATGACTACATAAAAAATATATGTTTAGAAAATTGAAGAAATGAACTTACTGTTATTATTTATGAACATGCATATGCATAGAATTACGAGTCATTCTATTTTATTAAATTTCTTGGTAATTATGATTGAATTTCTAGATGCAGACAATTATACGTTCACTGCATATGGTTGTGTACATATTGCAATTGAATTATGATGTACATGAAATACTGACAATTGTTGGCAGTATGCAAGATGAAGCCTTGCAGGAAAATGGTATGCAGTTTGGTGCCTATGGAAAACCACAAGGATGGATGCATTCATAATATGGCAACAACCAAGATGAATTATGAAATAGAATTTCATGTTTTGAGGAAAATATGAATTCCATTTGAACTATGTTTGAGTTTCTAAATAAATTCTTTTATGTTTTCTCATGATAACTTCATGTGGGTGATGCAGATGAGATAATGTTGATTAAATTTAAAATGTTGACTACAAAGAGTAGCTCAAGAAGATGTTAATTTGAGACCTTTGAGGACAGTTGGAACTCCTCAAGCCATGGTGCTCTCAGACTTACTGAGTCAGCATGTTGCTGAAGCCCAAGGAAAGGGAGATGTAGCAATTGATGGACTGTGTGACAGTGAAGGTGTACACTCCTGGGGTGGGACAGACATGTGGGGAATGAGAGACCGTTGGTTGGAGTGCTATTGAGGTTTGGCTGGTTGGATTGCTACTGAGGTTTGGTACCTTGGCCTAGACCATGTTGATATGCAAGGTCTTCTCAATCAAAAGATAAGTACAATTCTCTATCTATTTTATGTTGTGTATCTTGTATGCAGGTTATAATGTTACTAGAATTGCCTATATATACATATATATACATTGCATATATTCTTGCATTACCTTCATCCATGACTGTACATAATGTGTTTCAGGTTTCATTGCTTAAGAAATTTATACCTGATGTTAATCATGCTATTGATTGGAATGTGATTCAGGTGGAGCAAGAAGGCATCTTGCAACTGCATCCGGTGCACATATTGGACCGGAAGAGAAAACAACTTTGGAATCAATCCATAGTGATTGTAAAGTTCCAGTGGACCTGGTACGGTCCTGAGGACGTAACTTGGGAGCATGAGGATGCTATGCATGCAGAATACCGTCATCTTTTTGAAGATTTTTGGAAAATCTTGTTGATGTTGTGTAAAATTTGCACTAAGGACGGTCAAAAAATAAGGGGAGGAGATTGTAATATATCCAAGGATGAGCCCAATTATATTATGTATTGTAAACCTATTTTGTAGGCTAGTGAGACGAGTGTTAATAAGTTGGCGGGATTATGTGTTTATTAGGCTGGAGAGCCTAAGTGTTAAAGGCAAAGAGCCTAATTTTGTATATGTAATTATGCAGATCATTAATAAAATATAAACATCATTACATGAAGACCGACCATGAAGAAAGAGTGACAGGGGACTAAGATTCCACAAGGTCGGTAAGGGAAAGGGGGCTAAAAGGTTGGAAAGAGGGGCTAATATTAGGGGCTTAATTCCTTGAGAATAATAATTTATTATTATTCCAAAGCTATGTGAAAGACATGTTTTTATCCTAAGTCCTAAGAGAGGCAATGTGTGAAAAAGAGAACACATGCCGCTCCAAAAAGACAATTGTCGACCTGGGTGCATGCAATTAAAATTTGAAGCATCGGCTATGTTGGGGTCATTCTTCCAACCTCCATGTGTGTTCACAGACCACTCTATCATCCTCCATTTGAACTCATGGTTGGCCATTTCAGGAACTCTCCATGAATCCCGTGGCCTCTGTATTCAACCTTGGAAATATTCATGCATGCAGCATTGAAACCAGAAAATCATGATGTTTTCATTAGAAGTTGATGCATCCTCAGTCTAAACCGTTTACATCTGCATCTGACCTCTACATTGATTCCTTGTCACGTACCTTGAAACCAGTGGGAAAACCCCATGGAATGATCCTTTGTCTGAACCGTTTTTCCTCTACATGGAACCTCGACACAACCACGCATCCTGAAACCTAAAATTCGTGAGTCGTTTTGTGTTTTCTGAGGAACCTGACACCTAGGTAATAACCTTAATCATGTTGTGTTTTACCATGGGTTGTTGCCTCCTGCAGTGCCATGCCCATCTACTATTGCTACTGTCATCCTTGTGTGAATGGGTGTTGAACCGTTGCTATTGTCCTCACATCGCTGGAGATGAGTTGAGGAGTGTGCTGAAGAAGTGGGTTATCAGGCTCGTGGTAGAAGAGGCAGGTTTTTAGACCTGTGAGTAGCTCTCTCCAGGTGAGAGAGTCTGTTGGGAAGTGTTTTTCTCCCAAAGAGATTCCAGCACCAACTACAAATCTCTAAGAATTCCTTATCTGACCTGTTGTCTAGACCCAGAGAGGGAGGTGAAACATCGATGGACTGTTCTTGTGAAGTTGTATACTCCCAGGTGGAACAGGAATGTGGGGAATGAGAGTCTATGAGTAGTGGGCATAATAAGGCTCTTGGAGAGAATCCTTCTGGTTTCTCTGTGCAATTTTCCTATAATCTCAGCCTAGTCTAGGATTCTCTTGCCTTGGGTGGAGCTTAGTCCCAGCTCAGGGATGACCCACTGTTGAGCGTGATGAGCAGCATGGTCTAAGGCTGGGAGGTTCATGGAAGGTCTGCACGTAGTTGGTGGAGTTACTACAGTTTCAAAGATTAGTATCATTATGTGTTTAATTTTAATTAAAATGCATGTCTATGATGCTTGTAATATTATCATGTATTCTATTGCAAGTGGATTTATTTTAATTCTATTCATGTCTTTATGATGGAAGTAACTCTATGTTAAATGTATTAATTTGATTTAATGTGCATGTTATATACATATGTATGTTAATTTTCCATGTATTAGCGTTGCCCAACAGTGGGGTTGATGGTCTGGGACGTTATAATGCACATATCGACTCTTCTTTAGATGAGAGTTATGATTCAAAGGACTTAGATGATTTAGATTCAGAGTCAGTATAATCAAATACAGAGTCAGAGCATCCAGATGTAGTTGCAAAGACAGAGCAGAGGCCCGAGTGGGCACAAACTACTCTTTAGGCTACAAGGGATCTCGTTGGTGATCCAACCAATACTAGGAGGACTCAATCTGATTTTTAGGAGCCTCCTGTTGCACTCACTGCCACTCAACCATTTCCCTCCAGGCATCTTTTCTTGGTTCAGTATTCAGATCCACAGTCCTATGGCGAGCCTGCTGGAAATGCCTTTTGGGAATCTTCCATGCAGGAGGAGTACAACTCCCTCCTCAAGAACCAGACTTGGGATCTAGTTCCCCTTCCTTCTAGGAGGAAACTTGTCAGATGTATATGGATCTATAGGACCAAGAGTGTAGCAGATGGATAGATTAGCAGATACAAAGCCAAGCTTGTCTCCAAAGGCTTTCAGCAGGTTCATGGTATTGACTATGATGAGACCTTATCTCCAGTAGCGAAGATGGATTCCATGTGATTAGCACTTGCCATTGTAGCAGCCAAGGGATGGGAAGTCCATCAAATGGACGTGAAAAATTAATTTCTTCACTGTGATCTCTCTGAGGAGATCTACATGGAGCAGCCCTTGGGATTTATGCAAGACTCATCTTTGGTTTGTCGACTGAAGAAGTCTCTTTATGGCCTCAAGCAGGATCTGAGGGCATGGTATGTCAAGATGGACTCCCACCTACTGTCACAGAACTTTGTACGTTGTAAATCAGACCCAAATGTCTACATGCTTAGGACGGTTGATTCACTTCTACTTTTATTTTTGTACGTTGATGATTTTCTGATCATCGGGCACTCGACTTCAGTAATTGCTGTAGTTAAGAGGATTCTACGTGACAGGTTTTTGATGACAGACATGGGTCCGCTACACTACTTCCTTGAACTTGAGATCAGTTAGGATGAATCAGGCATCAAACTGTCTTAGGCCAAGTATGCATGAGATCTCTTTGAGAGATTTCACATGACAGACTGCAAGTTTGCTCCGACTCCTTTCCTATCAGAAGCAAAACTTGAGGATGGCGGGAAGACTCCACTAGTTGATATAACATTGTATAGATAGATAGTGGGGAGCTTGTTTTATCTCACACACTCCAGAACATACCTCTCATATGCAGTTGGTGTAGTTTCTAGGTTCATGCAGGAGCCGCATGAGCTACATTGGAAAGCTGCAAAGCATATCCTTCGATATGTATAGGGAACTATCACCTTTTGGATTCATTATGCATCATAATCTACATTAGATCTCATCAGGTTTATTGATTTTGAATGGGTTGGCGATAGCATTGATCTCAAGTCCACATCTAGTTACTCACTCAATCTTGGTTATGGGCCTATATGTTGGTCGATAAAGAAGCAAGATTCCATTGCTCTATCTTCAGTTGAGGCAGAGTACAGAGGGGTAGTTAACATAACCATTCAGGCTATGTGGCTACAACATTTTCTCACTGATTTGGGCATTTAGTTTCATCAGCCAATCATCATCTAGTGTGACAACCAGAGCACTCTGAAGTTCTGCAGAGATCTAGCTCATAGGTAGTGGACAAAGCACATCGATATTCACATGCACTACATCCGGGACTTAGTACACAAGGGGATCATCAACCTACAGTTTTTTCCTTCATCAGAGTAGACGACAAACATATTCACCAAGACCTTCACTGAGTAGAAGTTACATTCTCTTTGAAGTCGTCTTGGAGTGAAGGGCACAACTTCCTAGCAACTATAGTTCTTCTTTTTACATACATTGTACCTTGAGGGGTGGGGGGGGGGGGGTTCCCATGAGGTTTTCCCTCTTTCCTCACTTTATTTTCAGTGTATATTTTGTATTTGGGTACCTAACATGGCCTCGTTGTCAGGACCCATTCTTTATTTTCACCATAGTGATGTTCAAGGGGTGTGTTGGAATTACTTCACACACGCCTAGGATTTATTTTTCCTAAGGTTTTTCCTTGTTTATTATTCATAATTAGTCATTATCCAGTCTCCTATATTTTAAGGGAGAATATTCCACCTGGAGAATATTCTCTTTTAGTTGACACTTCAGTTTGACTAGTTGAGTTGAGCTTAGATGTTGCATTGGTTTTCTCACCATGCAACATTGGGATCATCACCATGCTAATTTGAACTTGCCTTGGTATCATCACGAGAGTGGTGCATTATCCTTGATTCCCCGAGTTAACTCCTCACTACTCTATGTTCAGTTAGTTAACTGAAGACTAGTTGACTAGTTAACTCAACTAGGTGGCAGTTCACTCCTGTAACTACCTGGGAGACTAGACTAGGTGGCAATTCACTCCCGTAACTACTGGTGTATGTCCATATCACTCTATACCACCACTATGGTGTATTGGTTCACATCCAGTGCACACTCATTGATATTTACAGAGTATATCATGTGTAAACTATTCATTTTTCACAACGGTTAATGAGAATTCTTTCATTCTTTCTCTCCTTCTTCTTCTTTCTCCAATTCTCTCTGCAAATGTGTGTATTATTTTTTACCTAGATCTATTCTATGCAGGTTCAACACATTTACAAATTTGCATCCACAAAATTTTAAAGCCAATAGAATGCATATCATTGGAGATCATAACTTTTTATAATAAAAATATTTAGTATAGATCAAGAGTCTATTCAAAAAGAGTAATTAGTACAATGGAAAATAATATTTATTCATATGTAATTTGTTTTTTGAAAAAAAAAATAGTTAGAATGAATATGTATAATGAACTATCTATGCAATTATAGTTTCAATTTTATAATTATAGTTTCAACCATATTGAAATTTGTAATTTATAAAAATAAACATGATGATGATAACCATATTATAACAAACATAAACAACATCTAAAATACACATTTATATTCACTAGCTAACATCATCTAATTATATATACCTATAGAACATATAAACGTCATTAATTAGCTAGCACACATATCTAATATTTTAATAGGGCATCATCATTGTGATCACATCTAACAAAATACAAGCATTTTCTAACATCATCATCACACATCTAACAAGCATAATTTAACATACACATCTATCAAGTGCATTTAACATTAAACATATCTAACATGACCTAACAATACACACATCAACATCAACATATAAATTAACTACAACATCGACATGATCAATAGAAAAAAAACACCATATATATGTGTGTGTGTGTGTGTGTGTGTGT
>JZKD02S1886439.1:323684-342344 GCA_000966675.3 Picea glauca | reverse complement strand
TGTGTGTGTGTGTGTGTGTCATGGAAAAGTCAAATATAATATATATGGTCAAGTTGGTGGGTGTAAATGTGTTGAAATTGCACAGAATAGATCTAGCTAAACAATGATACACACATTTGCAGAGAGAATTGGAAAAATAAGAAGAAGGAGAGAAAGAATGGAAATAATTCTCATTAACCATTTTCCACACTCAAAGAGCGAATAATTTACAATATATATAGAATAAATGAGTAACTAATGAGCCATAGTGGTGGTATATATTGATCTAGAGACACACCAACAGTTACAAGAGTAAACTGCCACCTAGTCTAGTCTCTCAGGCAGTTACGGGAGTGAACTGCCACCTAGCTGAGTTAACTAGTCAACTAGTCTTCAGTTAACTGACTGAACAAAGAGTAGTGAGTTGGTTATGATCCCAATGTTTCATGGTGATAAAACCAATGCAACATCTGAACTCAACTCAACTAGTTAAACTGAAGTGTCAACTAAAAGAGAATATTCTCCCCTAAAATATAGGAGATTGGATGATGACTAATTATGACTAATAAACAAGGAATAACCTTAGGAAAAACAAATCCTAGGTGTGTGTGAAGTAACTCCAACACCCCCCCTGAACATCACTATGGTGAAAATAAAGAATGGGTCCTGGCTACGAGTCCATGTTAGGTACCCAAATACAAAAGATACACTGAACTAAATGAAGAAAGAGGGAAACCTCATGGGAACAAAACCCCCCCTCAAATTACAATGCATAAAAAAAATGAGAAGGAACAAAAAAATAGTTGCTAAGCAACCTCGTCCTTCACTCCAAGAAGACCTCGCAACTATGCAAGTTTGTGCTCATTGAAGATTTTGTTGAATATGTAGATGTCTACATGGATCTGATGAAGTAGATGAATCATTGATATTTCCAGACATATCCACTTTCTCTTCTTGTAATGAACAATATCCAAATAAATTTTGGATGAAATTTTGAAAACCGTATGGCCGTTTCCAGAAAAATGATGAAATTTTGTTGATTTTAAAACGATCATAACTTCACTTTCCAGACTCCGTTTTGGACTATTTGTTTTTTGAAATTGGATATTTTCCCGAGAGGAATTCAAATATCCAATTTTTTTTCTACAAATAGTGCTCAGAAAATATCAGAATTGAGTCTGATGTGCGTGGCTCCCTTTTCGTCTCCTAAGATGCATGCAAAAGTGTATGCATGTGATTCCTAAGATGCATGCCATATATCTTCCACATGAATTTCAAAAAACAAATCCGAAATAGAGTAGACATCATATTCAATTAATGGAATACAAATTTATGTAGATACTTGTGTAGAAGGCTCTTCGAACTGAGATGATTTATCTTCCAGTAGCTTTTCTACATTCTCTATCTTGTCAACATTTTGCATGCATTCTTCCTTATTCTCAAATAAAGCCTCCAATCTGCTCCATAAATCATTTGGAGTGAATTCTTGTCAGTCATCATATACTTGATGGAGAATTTCTAGAGAAATAAAATAGAGGATACATCCTATGGCCATATCTTGTCTATTGAGAAAGTCATTTTTCTCATCGACAGAATCAGGCTCCACTTCCATTAACATAGATATTTGGTACAATCCTTTGCATCTAAGATGAAGCATAATTTTTGTCTTCCATTCCAAATAGTTATGAGGCGTGAGAAGTATTGTTGGTGAGTAAAACATAGATTCCATCTTTATGTGTTCTTCAATCTTCAGTACTTGCAAAAAATAATTTGGTGTAGCTTTTTCTTAGCATTCCATCAGCTCTAATACCATGTAAATGTGTTGAACCTATACAAAATAGATCTAGATAAACAATGATACACACATTTGCAGAGAGAAATGGAAAAATAAGAAGAAGGAGAGAAAGACTGGAAATAATTCTCATTAATCGTTTTCCACACTCAAAGAGTGAATAATTTACAATATATATAGAATAAATGAGTAACTAGTGATACATAGAGGTGGTCTAGATTTATCTGGACACACACCAACAGTTACAAGAGTAAACTTCCACCTAGTCTAGTCTCTCAGACAGTTATGGGAGTGAACTGCCACCTAGTTGAGTTGACTAGTCAACTAGTCTTTAGTTAATTGACTAAACAAAGAGTAGTTATTTGGTGATGATCCCAATATTGCATGGTGACAAAACCAATGCAACATCTAAACTCAACTCAACTAGTCAAACTGAAGTGTCAACTAAAAGAGAATATTCTCCAAGTGGAATATTCTCCCCTAAAATATAGGAGACTGGATAATGACTAATTATGACTAATAAACAAGGAATAACCTTAGGAAAAATGAATCATAGGTGTGTGTGAAGTAAATCCAATAGTGGGATAATCTGCATATGTACAACAGTAGTGGAGGCCTAGTCTGTAGTGGAAGATGATGGATGATGAATAGGTTCTTCATGCTCATCTAGGTGAGGCGAAAGAGGAGGATGAGGAATAGGTTAGGCATGCTCATCTAGGTGAGGTGAAAGAGGAGGAAGAATAATATGTGTTGCCTCCTCATGATCTAGGTGAGGTGAAGGAGTAGGAGGAGGATGTGGAGAAGGATGATCATGACCACCCTCATCAATCGATGAGGTACTAGATGAATGGGCCTTACTGGAAGAAGATTTGTGCCTATCATCAAAATCCCTCCTCAGTACTAGTGTCCTAGAAAATCTGACGATATTATGCATAAGAGGAATCAAAGCACACGACATATCCCTCCAAATATCCAAGAGCGTAGGATATGCCTTGATGTCTCGCATCAGGGAAAGGAAGACTCCCACCTCAGTCAAAAGTGCAGAGAGTCAGTCTCTCAACTCCAACATGAATCTGATATCGGGCCTACGGAGAATGTTGTTGGGTATCTGCACCCAAGTACCCTGACCCACCACGACCTCATACATCATCTCCTCATCATCATCTATTGGGGGAGGAGGCATGTCCCCAATGAAAGTGCCAATATATGAAAAATATATAGTATAGAACAATAATTACACAATTAATTAATTAAAAAAATTAATAAAACAAGTTAAAGAACATGTTAGAATTAATTTTATTCTAATTAAGTAAGACAATAAAATGAAAAAATAATAATTTAAACAAAACAATAATATTACATCTATCATCTGGTGGCTCATTTCGTGTGAAGAGGATTTTCGAACATCCTCGCCTATCCAAACCCGCATAAGGAGACGACACCATGATGAACATGTGATATGTTGCACTGCCTAGTAGCCCCAGTGTGTCTGGAGAATTCCTAGCCGAAAAATCTAGCTGACCCCTCTTGGGCATCATCTCCCCCACATTTGCATTTGCACATGAGTCCTCGGCCTAGCAGTATGACAGAAAAAAGTTGACCTCGTCTCTGGAAACCTCTCAAAAAATAATCAAAAAAAAATTGAGGAAAAAGGGAAGTTTGACCTCCCACGTATCATAGCACAACATTTGTCTAGCGCTATACAAAATTGCCACAAAAAAATGGATGACCATATTATACATTGAGGCCTATATACCAACGAATAAACATAATACAAAAGAGGGAAGCTAATGTGTTTCCCATCACTGGTAAAGTGGGATATGGTATTCACTAACAATGAGATGCACCTAACCTCTTATGCACCGAAAGAAGCAATTTTCAATTGTCCACCAGACCCCTAAAAATTAGTTGGGGATAGTACATCAACCCCAATATATCGTTGAGAGTACATGAGATGACTCTCAGTTGCAACACCTACTAGGACATCGATAGGTGGTGCGAGCTGAGCACTTCAAATGCACTAGGACGTTTTTTTTTTACACTTAAAATTTCACTCAACTTTAAATTTTAATCCAGTGAAAACTTAACTTATGAAGAAGAAAGGATATTACCTAGACATTTTGTCATCAGGAAGGCATGGTTACGACATACTAAAAAAATTTAAAAAATTCCCACCATTTGGAAAAATTCAAAATTCACGCACCGAGCAACAGATGAAAGGAAGGAAAGAAAGGAAAGCACCGACAACATGGCACTTCAAATAGGCAAAGGTTGCACCAGTGCTTTTGACCTCTACAACACTGAAAATGGTAAAATGATTTTTACCGTTGGTAATTTGTTTTTATAGAACCATGTTTTGGTGCGCCCAATGACCAACTGCACTGGGGCATACATGTTTACTAAGCACACTGGATATATTTTAGTTTTAAACATCCCTAGCACGGTGTGCATGTTTTGTGCATGTGTACGCACCGATGCGTTTAATACTACATAATGCATCGCCATACATTTTTTGAAAAAATAAAATGGTGCGAATTTTTTTGTTTAAGCATGGCACAATGCGGTATAATAATAGATGCCCCAGTGCATCCGGTTTTACATAGCACACCACAAAATTTTTGAAATTAATCCTAACATGGTGCTCCATATTGGAGCACTAGTGCGCAATATACAATGGAGTGCACCAGAATATATTTTTTGGCACAATACTACATTGGTGCATTAATGTTTTTTATTTAACCATATAATAGTACTCTCTACTAATAGCACACTGGTGCGCCTAGTGTTAAGTTGTGCACCAAATATTTTTTAAAGAACACTATTATGGTGGGTCATTATTGCCCGATGCATCATTATTTTTGTAGCGCACTAGAAAGTATTTTTCTTTATTTGAAATAACCCTACTACAGTGTGCTAGTTTTGATGGAACCGATGCACCTATTGTATAAAATGCATCTATGCATTGTGTACTTATAAAAGCATCGACATAAAACATCTGCTAAAACCTTCGCCCGCTTGCCTTCACTAGTATCATCTTCTATAAATGGATTTTTGAGCTATTTTTATAGGGGCCTCTATAAAAACCTCCACTAGAGGGTCTTTTCCTTGTAGTGTGACTAAGGAGATAGTCCATAGGATTGGAATCAACAAAGACTGTTGTAGTGTGAAGCAGAATGTACTCATGAAACTTTTAAACTGTGAGAAAAACTGCGAGGGAAAGCTTCTCCTCATGATTGTATTTGAGAGGGTTCCCTAAGATATTTTTGTTAATATAGTATATTACATGTTCGTGTTGGTCACTTCCTACCTGGAAAAGCACTCCTACAACTGAAACCTCCGAGGTGAACAGGTACAAGATATAATCCTTATCATAGTCTAGGGGACTAATTAAGAGTGCTTTGTCGAGTGATTCATTGAGAGAATCAAATGCATCTTGAACATGTTGGTCCCATTGAAATGAGATATCCCACTGTAGTAAGCATAACAAGTCATGGGAACGGATAGCATAATCGAGAACAAAATGTTGTAAAAATTTGGCTTTGCCTTGGAGGCTTTGTAATTGGCGTAGGTTCTTGGAAGGAGGAATCTCATTGATGGTTTGGACCTTAAGGGGATCTACGGTGATTCCTTGTTGGGATACGATGAAGCACAATAGGCAACATGTCATTATGCAAAAGACTAATTTCAGAGGGTTGAAGCGAATATTATATCGTTGGCAACGTTCAAACATGATCTGTAGATCTTCTATGTGTTGGGAGCATTGTTTGGAATGATAAGTGAGGTCATCCAAGTATGCGAGCATACTTTGAGAAATGTCATGAAATCCATATGTCACAACATGTTGGAAGGTGGCGCCTAATTTTTTGAGGTTGAAGGTCATTACACGATATGCAAATGTGCCCCACGGGGTAGTGAATGTTGTTTTGTATTGGTCAGCATGGTGGATTTGGATTTGGTTATAGCCAAAAAACCTATCCATGAGTGAGAGGACTTTGTGGCCGACACAAGCATTGATAACTTGGTCAATGAATGGGGTAGGGAAGTTGTCTTTGGGACAATATTGATTGAGATCATGAAAGTTGGTGCACACCCTAATAGTGCCCTATTTTTTGTTGACAGGGAAAAGGTTGGAAACCCATGATGTGTATGTTATCAAGTAGATGAAGCTAGTGGCACACAAATTATTGATTTTGAATTTGATAACCATATCTTTGGATGATTGAAGTGGTCGTTGATTTTGTTGAACATGGGAAATATCGGGCCATGTATCAATACGATGTTCCACAATGGTTGGGTCTAACCCGGGTATCTCTATGTAGGACCATGTGAAAACGTCCCGTAATTCTTGGAAGAGGGAATTATATGCTATTATTTCTTAGGGAGAGTATGCATCACAGAGAGTGACTTCTTCCATGACATTAGGTTTGACGGAGATGTCTATTTTAATTGTGGGGGAGATATTTTCCATATTTCCTTCTTTGAAAGCGTTGGGGGAAGGTATTCAATTTTTTAACCAGTCCACATGGCCAAGGGGAATGAAATATTTAGCTTCAATGGAATAGACAGAGGCTTCAGAGTGTGGTTTAAAGGAATTGTGAGCTAATAAGAAGGATCATTGGTGAAAGGCATACCATGGGTAGTCTAGTACGCATAGAGCTTCCATAATGTCTTCATCTGATTGAAAAATGGAGTATAATGACTCTGCAGAAGGTTGGGATGAGGAGGTGATATTCGTGGGAATAATGGAAGAAACATTTATGGAATGTGGGTGAGATGATGATTGGATATCATCATTTTTACCCAAGGTGGATCGACCTATGGGGGGGGGATTGAGGCGTTTCACTAGAATTCATGAATGTTATGATCCAAATACTCAAAACATCATAAAATAATAGAAGTACACACCATGTACAAAATTTCAACATGGAGCACAACCCCAATATAGATAAGTTACACAATAAATCCTTAAAGAATAGGAGAACCCCCTCCAAATAACCCAATACCATTCATACTTCCCAATTCACATATCAATAATGAATACATGATCTCTTATATATAGTTATTCACAGTTGCACATGAGGCCCTTTTATCACTAGGTCGAACCTATTACATATGCATTTACACATTACATGTACATTTAGGCCCATATATTCCCCCCCTTGGGTCATATCATATACATTTATCCATATATATGCCCCCATTGGGTCATAACAATGAACTAGATATCCATAAAAAAATATGGTGTATGGGGACTTGGGGGAGGGAGAATCTCACAAATGGGACTTATGAAAGAATTTGAGGGGTTTGGTGGGAGGTATTTGCATCTTGGTGGAATGTAAATGGACAATGAGGTCAAAGGAAGGAGGTTGGACCTTGGAGGGGGTATGTTGGGATGGTAGCGGGTGTTCTATATGCACTAAAAACCCTCACTTAATTTTTCAACTCTGGGTAAGTAAACTTAGAGTTGTAGAAAAATATATGCCAAGGTAGAAGGGTTGGTAGTAGTATAGTCTAAATAAGGAAGTGGTTATCTAAAGGATAATCTATCCAAGAAAACCTATCTAATGGTCAAACCCTACTAAGAAATTCAAACTATTTACCCTAAGTAACCATTGAACTGGGGATCGATGGATAGTTATAGGAAAGAAAATGAAAACCCTACTTAAAGAAAACTAGTTCAATCATAAAAATAAGCAAAAGCAAACTATCTAAAGAAATAACAATGGAAAAACTACTTGATGATCAGTGCCTGAGCATTGACTAGGGTTTCGACTCTAATTCTTCTTATTTGCTTCTGCTATGGTTGCTCCCGGAGGAGGGGAGCCACTACCCCCTCCTTCTCCTGCTACTTCCTTCCGCAAGCTTCTGGCCTCTCAAGGCAAGAAGCTCCCTCCTGCTAAACCCCCCAACTTCGTCAAGAAGCTCAACTCGGTCCCAGAAATTGAACTACCTATGGATCACCCAATGCAGGTAGCAACCTCCCTTTCAGATCACGGACTAGTAGGGAAATTCATGGGGCTTTGGCCATCAGCCCGAACCATGGATAACTGGATCCAAAGGAATTGGCGACCGCTGATTAAAAACAGTGTAACTTGTTATGCGATGGGAAGAGGATTCTTCATCTTTGAATTCATCTCCCAGGAAGATAGATATCTCATCTTCAGGAACGGGTTGTATTTCATGGGTACTTAAGGGCTACACCTGAATCGTTGGACTCTAATTTTTGATCCTGCAGTAGAAGTACCCAAGGATTTCCTAGTCTGGGTTAGGCTACCCAATCTACCAATCCACTATTGGAATCCCTCTTCTCTCTAGGCAATTGGAAACGGGCTAGGTCAATACATTGACAGGGTGGATCGCAAAGACCAATACTAATGCGTGTGAATCTGCGTGGAAGTGGACCTAGAGGTGGGGCTTCCCGAAGTGATAAAATTTAAGGTCAGAGAATGGAAGCATTACCAGAAGATTGACTATGAACAACTACTTTTCGAGTGCAAGGGATGCCATGAATACGATCACTTCCAAAGAAACTGTCCTAAAAACCCAAGCAAGGAGAAAGAAAATGGAGAAGGCTAGCAACAACCAAGAAAAGGGAAAACCACATCCAAAGAAAAAGGTCCAACGAATGAAAAGACAACTCCCCCATAGACCAAGGAACAAGGAAATCAATCAAACACATTGGTAGATAACAATTTTAGACCATTGGATCAGGAACATGCAGGGAAAACATCAGAAGAAAAACTATAGGAAGCAACTTCAGCCAAAGAAACGCATGAGAAATCACTCCCAGAAGCCAGAGAGATCCCTGCTCCATTAGGAGAAGAAGAGAAAGGAAAAACCACCCCAGAAAAGGATGCAATCCATGACATATAGGAAGGAGAGGTATCCTCGGATAGTGATTACGAAGGTGCAAGTGATGCCTTGGTCACTCCAAAGAAAACAGGTAGAGGAAGGAAATCCAAGAAAGAAGAAAGAGATAAAGAGACCTACAAAGACATCCTAAGAGGCTCACAACCAACAATCAGAAAATTGATCAATGTAAGATAGACAAGGAAGCACTCCAAGGCTCTTCAAGGAGCCCACTCATCCCCCCAAGGTAATCCATGAAACTAACTTCCTGTAATTGTAGGGGTTTCGGTAGCAAAATGAAAGAAGAAGCACTTAAAGACATCATAAGAACCTCAAAGTCCGATACCCTACTCCTCCAGGAGACTAAGATGGATAAGCAAGACTTTCTCAACACAACAAATTCTCTATGGATAATAAGCCAAGGGATAACAGAAAGCGCAAGAGGTGCCTCAGGCAAGATAGGCACCCTTTGGAACACTATGAATTTTGAACTAGTCAACTCTGAAACGAGCATGCACTGGATCCACACTAGCCTCCTTAAAAATAAATGGGTCGACTGGTAAGTCTCTTCAATCTTTATGTACCAGTCCTATTGGAGGAAAAAATAAATTGTTGGGAGACCCTAAAAGACTACCTACTGCTAAATGATCTTGACAATATCATCATTGGGGGGGACCTAAATGTGACCCTAGCTTCAAACAAGAAAAAAGGTGGCTCCATTGTGTGAGACCTAACAAGAGAGTGCGTAGAAGACCTAATGTCAGATTGGGATCTAGAAGATATCAAACCAACTAAAGGAAAATACATGTGGACAAATAAGAGGGTAGGACTGGGGCACATTGCTGCTAGGATAGACAGATTCCTTGTCCAAAGCTCCTTCTTACTCCTGGGCCTCATTCCCACTTCTTCAATCCTCATGCACAGTGTGTCAGATCACAAACCAATCTTGTTAGAAGTCTCTTGTGACAAGAATATTGGGCCTATCCCCTTCAGATTTAGTCCAACCTAGATCCAAGATGAAAGCTTCCTTAAGCTAGTTACCAAAGTCTGGAATGATACAGTAAGAGGCTCAGCCTTCTATGTGTGGGAAGAAAAACTTAGGAGACTAAAGACAACACTAAAATCCTGGGTAAAATGCCAGTCAAATCCAATTAAAATCCGCTAAGAAGCCCAAAAGAAACTAGGGAATCATCAGTTGGAAATGAAAAATCAGGAAATTACCCAAGAAATCGTGCAACAAGAAGACCAACTTCAAAGGAAATGGCATCAAGCATGCCGAGAGGAGGAAAATTAATGGCGACATAAATCTAGAAGCCTTTGGTTGGAAGTAGAAGATAAAAACACTATCTACTTCCACAAACAAGCTGAGGCAAGGAAGCAGTTCAAGAAAGTTACCAAAATCCAGGTTCAAAATCAAACAATCACTGACTCTGAAGGAATTAAAGTAGTTGCAACAGAAGCCTTCAAAAATCTCTACGCAGAAACACAAGGGACTAATATAGATCCCAAATATTACCCTCTCTCTCTTGTCCCAAATCTCATCCAAGAATATTTCAACAATAGCCTAACAAAGGAAGTCACCCAACAAGAAATAAAAGATGCACTTAACCAAATGAACCCAAACAAAGCCCTAGGACCAAATGGATTCACAACTAGATTCTATCAACACAGTTGGGATATAATTAAATTAGATCTAACGAAACTGATCCGAAAATCTCAGACTTGTAGCAAATTAGGAGGTGGAACAAACTCGTCCTTCCTGGTGTTGATCCCAAATAAAAAGGAGCAATCAGTTTTGACAGGTTCTGGCCAATCTCCCTTTGCAATACAAGCTACAAAATCCTCACAAAATTTATAGCCAACAGAATTAAAAAAATTCTCCCTATAATCATCCCAAAAAATCAAGGGGGGTTTATTAAAGGCAGACACATAGTGGATAACATCATCCTTGTACAAGAGGCCCTGCACTCAAGTATCCAGAGAAAAGACAAAGGTATGATAATAAAGCTTGATTGTGCTAATGCGTTTGATAAAGTTAGGCATAAATTTTTATTTAAAGTCAAGGAAAATTTTGGTTTCGCCCCAGCTTTTGTAAACTGGATAAAATCTTATATTAGGTCCCCATGGATAGCCCCACTAGTGAATGGGAGGGAAACTAAGTTCTTTCAAGTTTCCAGAGGACTCTGTCAAGGCTGCCCCCTTTCTCCCCTTCTCTATGCAATCCAAGCGTCAGTTCTAATCTTCCAATTGGATCACTTCCAGACTCACAACAACCTCCATGGCCTGAGAATAGCACCAGGGGTAAAGGATATCAACCACACCCAGTTTGAGAATGACACACTGCTAATGGGAGGAGTGAGCTTACAAACAACAAGGAAATTCAAAAATGAATTAGTTGTATAAATAGAAATCTCAGGCAGCGTTATAAGCCTCACTAAAAGCAAGATCTATGGTTGGAACATAATGCCAAAAGAAATGTTGGAGATTTCCAAGGTACTGGGAATGGAAGGTTGTACTAGCTGGGATGCCTTTAAATATATGGGAGTCCCAATTTTCAAATCCAACCCAAGGACCTCGCACTGGAATCTGCTAATAGACAAGTTAAAAAACAAAATAAACTCCTAGGGAGAAAGTTGGTTAAACCTTGCAGGTAAAGCGGTCCTAATCAAAGCAATCCTAGCCAGGATTCTAATCTATCAAAGCTCCTTGCTTTTGGCCCCATCCACCATAATACAGAAAATTTAAGCAATGTTCAGAAGATTCTTGTGGGAAGGTGGAAGACAATCAAGGAGAAAATTGCATTTAATAAGATGGGAAAAAGTCTCTAAGCCAATCTTGAAAGGAGGTCTCAATTTCAAAAACATTCATGCTCAAAATCTAGCGTTAGGGGCAAAGATTCTTTGGAACCTAATCACCGAAAATTCCGCTTGGAGTAAAAAAGCGTTATGGAAAAAGTACTTTCAAGTTCCAAGGGAAAAATGCCTTGATCGTCTAGCATTAGTGAAGAGAGGATCCCCAATCTTCACGCTTTTCCATAAGGCAATGCCCCACTTTAGCCCTCACCTCACCTAGCTACCAGGAAATGGAAAAAAAATCAATATTTGGAAAGACTCAATCATGGGAGACCCACCCCTTGGTTTGAGACAAGATCTTGAAAGACTTAAAGAGTGGATGAGAACTCAAAACTTAAATACTCTTTGGGACATCTCAATCTGGGGAAATGATGAGCACAATTCGTGGCTAAGGTGGGGAGTTAATAACAAACCCCCAGACCTAGAAGAGGACTGGAATGCTCTGAGGTTCTACCTACAAGGGAAATCCCCAATAAAATAAAGGGAAAAAGACAAAAGGGGATGGGGAGTGAGCTCTAGGATATACACCACTGTAGCAGGGTATCAGCTCACAATCTCTCTCCCCATTGTTCCCCCAAACCCAACAATTTGGAAATCAATCTGGACCTCAAAATCCATCCCAAAGATTGATATGTTTGTATGGACCATGGCACACACAATCATTCTAACTGGAGAAAAATTACGAAGAAGGGGATGGGAAGGCCCCCACAAATGTCCTCTAGGTCTCCAAGAAGAGGAAACCACAGACCATCTGCTACTAAGTTGCATATACTCTAAAGAAGTTTGGCAGTTGGCTTTGGGACTACATACCAACACAATATTCATGCCCCAAGAGACTAGCAGCCTACTCCAAAATTGGAATTTCATTTATCCCTTCCAGAATAAATAAAAAAGGGGCCAAATCTCCACCCTTTGGAGAACCCTCCCAAAATTTATTCTCTGGAAAATTTGGCTTGAACGAAATAACAGATTATTCAGGGAAGTCAAAAGCAACCCAGCTCACATTGCAACCAAGATAAAGGCCTATTTTGGATAAAGCACCCCCTACTTCTACAAAGCAAAGAACTCAAGGCCACTAAAGCAGGAAGAGGAACACTGGATTGCTCAGTTTAAACTCCAAGATCAGCAAAAAAAAAAGGATAATAACTCACACCAGGAAGTATGGGAAATACGAAAGGAGGAGTAGGATTTCGAAGAATGGAAGACAAAGGAAAAGAAACATATTTTTTTCTTTGATGGGGCCTCCAAAGGGAATCTAGGTTTGACAAGTGGAGGAGGGATCCTAGTAAGCCCCACTGGTTTTCTAGAAATAAGTTTCGCTTGGGAACTTAGAATTGAAACTAACAACAGAGAAGAATCCCTAGCCCTCTGGCAAGGGCTAAACCAAGAAATCATCCATGATGTCCAAGATTTGGTAATAATAGGGGACTCTCTGTTAATAATCAAATCTTTAATCCTTCGTAGCAGAGTCAAAAATGAAAAACTCCATCACCTCTTGGAGAAAATCTAGCTCCTCCTTAGAAAAATCTGATCTTATAAGCTTTACCACGTCCTTCGGAACCTAAATGTGCTAGCATATGTAGAGGCCAATAAAGGTGCCCTCTCTAATATTGGGACTTTACATCTTAATGGAACAGCGTGCAAAATGGATCTACCCTGACTCTAGGAGAAAAATCCATAAAGTAGTTATGGTCGCGAGATGGAAAGAGGAAATTCTCATGAAATATAGGACCGGGTAAACCCAAGGCACTACAAGACAGAGCAAGTGATCAAAATAAACAGATTTACTCATCATTCGGGCGTTGAATTTCCATGGAAAGGCGACAGTTGTGCAGGTCCCCCATTCCCCCTCGATCATGAGAATCGTTTAGGGGAAACGACATGGGAGGAATATGATGTTAAAAATGGAAACAAGGATGAACCCTTTCATCCCAAGAGCATACAGAGGCAGCCAAGGTTGTCTTGCAAAGGAACATAGGCTAGTTACAAGTGGAGTGTGCACAGTTGTAGAACACCAGGTGAAGAAAAGAAGGCAACAGAGATGGAATCAATCTCAGGTAAAAAACCCAATATAGAAGACAGGTTGAATGCACTAGAATATGCCCTGAAAAATCTCAAGCAAATGTTGAATCACCAACTAGATTTTCTGCAAAATTTGGACATTGATGCAGGAAGGCGGTTGGAGTTGTTGGAAGGAGACATCACCACTACAAAATTTGAGCTAACAAAGGAGCTTGAAAGGCTATGTAAAGAGCTCAAGGATCCCAAACAAGAATTTGAAGTCAGAGTCAGCCAACTGGAGGGAAAAATGGCCCAATTGAACAAGGATTGGAAGCAAGACCCAAAGTAGTTTGATCAGTTTCTCAAAACTAGGACGAGAGCTCTATAATACCTCAGCGAGGAAGGCGTTTTGTATAGAAGCCTTCGCAGTAATTAAATATGTAATTCTTCCCTCCCCTAGAAGGAAAGTATAACCTCCAGGTTTTGTAGCTGAATAGTAGAGCTTGGCTCACTATATTTGTAATAGCACCAGTGTCTTTGCCACTATTTTCTTTAATCAAAATCCATTACCCACGTTTGTCCAAAAAAAATAAAAAAAAATAGCTAAACTACTTGTAATTAACCTACTAAAATTCAAGAAGCAACTATCGTATGGAAGCAAGTAAATAGACAATCAAATACCCTATCAAAGAAAAAATAGATAAGTAAACAACTAACCTATTAAATCAAGTAAACAACTAACTAGCCTAAGATAAATTCTACAGCAAGTAAAATAATCAATAAGCAACTAAATAAGCTAAGAAACAATTGAACTCTATTCTTAAATTAAACTTCACAACTACTTCTAATTTATGAAAGGAAATCTACTAAATTGAAAGAAAGAGGGATTAACAACTAAACTTTAATCTATGATAAGCAAACTACTCTTTAATTTACCAAAGCAAGAAGACTATCTATCCTACAAAAGCAAGGAACTATCTTCTAATCTATGAAAGCAAGGAAACTATCTTCTATGAAAGCAAGAAAAGTATCTTCTACTCTTATGAAATTCAATTGCATTATATATTACTTAAGTAAATTCATACTAAGATTCATAACTGAAATCTAAATTCAATAATCAACTTTGAATTGAAATTGCAACCTAAATCTAGAAGAGGAAATTGCATGAAATAAGTTAAACTAATCCTATTTTAACAAATTGAATTGCAATTGGAAAATACTCATAAAGACGTAATCTTAAATCCTATTTCTATTTCAGCATATAACAAGATAAGAAAACTAAGAACTAACTAAGAAAACTAGATAAGCAAATTAAATAACAATTAAATAAGCAAACTATAAATACAAACTAAACTAACAATTATCCATACATCGAAATTTGTCAAAGAAACTATTAATTATGTTCTACTCTGTTTTAACTCTATTTTAGACTCTATTTCAGCATGTAGAAATTCTAGCTATCTTCTAATTACATACAAGGGTTAGTGTCTAAGCTAGGAAGATTTCTCCTATCAATTAAAAAGTCATGTTCTAATTACACTATCCTTCATAATAACCTACAAAAAGAAACTTGAAACAATTAAACTTATGGACAACAATTACACAGTAAATAAAAAGAAGATAAAAACACATATACAGAAAATAGAAGAAATAACAATTACACTACTGAAATTCATAAGCAAACTAGCTAAATATTCACCCAAACTACTGGTGGGCCCCCCAAAAAGTCGTGGCTACTCTTCAAATGCAAATCACGAGCTTCAACAACACAATTTCAGCATTAAAATGAAAAACGCAGTCTTACACAATTTGGCAAAGCAAAACAGAGTTAAAAATTGTCTTTCTCTCTAATCTATATTCCTAACTTCTTAACTATTGTCTGACCACTGAGGTGGTATTTATAAACTTTACAAACTGAGAGGTCAACCACTGGAGGGTTGATCCTCTTCTAAAAATAGTAAATTGCACTTAAGATTCCATAACTGTCGAAATGAGGCGAGCCAATAATCGCCCAACATAACAACCCAAATCGAGTTTTCAAGAGTTCAGTAGTTGGAGGCCATGAACAGGAGAAAAACCCATGTCTTTTATTCGCCCATCATTGGCCGCTAATACCATAACCGCCAAATCATCCATCGTTTTTGTGCAGGACAGAGTGTCGGACGGAGTGTCAGATGGAGTAGCAAACTTAGTGTCGAATGGAGTACCTAACTAAGTGTTGGAAGAAAAAACAAGTCGTGATTTTTCCCTGTGACACCAAAAATGTGAATTAGATTCCTGGAAACATAAAAACATACTGAATTACATTCAAGATCATCATAAAACAAGATTTATGCATATCTGGTGTGGATCATAGCAATTTGACACAAAATCTCTTAAAAAACTTCTTCAAAACATGAAAACACATATACACATTCAGCCAAAAGGATCTAATTAACGTCATAAAATCGGTCATATCATAGGCCCAACATTACCCCCACACCTAAGATTTTGCAGGTCCCACTGCAAACAAAAAGAAATTGTCCTTCATGACTAAACTTGTGAAGGAGGGGGTGTACTATATTTAGAAGCTTCTCCCTCTTTCCCGGGGGATTTTTTCTTGGAACTTTTGTGATGTTTCAATTGCATCCAAAGACTTTATTGGTGGCAGACATATCATCAACCCAACACTGTAGAGAATTCATCTTGGCTTGTAGTACAACGTTATCATGGCATAAATGATGACTCGGTATTTCATGCTCTCTAAGTTTGAACTCAAGGTTTTGGAGTTTTTGGAGGTTGTTGATGACATGTGAGGAAGCCTTGAGATGTATAGTATACCCTTGATCCTTTAAACCATGCAAAACAACAATTTTACCTCTGCAAAATTAGTTCCAAAAGTGACTTCCAAGAAGCGCAACAATTCTGGCCTGGCGAACTTGTGAAAAATAGGTATCAAAGTGACACCTGTAACTACAATACAGTAAATCCTGTGTAAACATTGAGAGAGGTTTTTGTTTTCTAATAAGTACTTGATAAAAATCTCTCTTGTTTTTCAAAAATTCACTTCGAGTTGTTAGGGAAACACAAAAATAAAACATGACTAAAACAAACAAAACAGAGTATTTTATTTTCTGAAAAACTAGGCCTCTAAGAGAATTGAATATATCCCAAACCATAACGTATATTAAAAACCTGAGAGAGTTTATTGTGTTTTAGTATGTTAGGAACAAAAACCTCCTCCCAGTTTCAAAATTAATTTCTCGTTTGTTCATAATCCCAGCTTGATGTTGGTTACTCAAAACTTGCAGAAGCGCAACATGCTCTTAGCAGAAGCGCAACATGCTCTTAGCATAAGCGCGGCGTGGTCTTTGAGAGGGATTTTGGAGGCCTTCCCATAGGATTTTTGGGCTAAAAGTGGTATGGTTGGAAATTTTATGATGTCTTCTACACAATGGAACCATCAAGCACTGCAAATTCCTTCTCCAAACCTCTAAAACACTGACTTGAAGTCAAGTTGTCCAAATGTGAAAAAACCCTCCTATAGAAACTGTAATTGGGGTATTTCTCTCAAATAATAACACCTTTGCATAAAATGAAGGAGGTTTTTGTTTCTTGGTCTATTATTGACAAAACCCTCTTTCACTTTTTTCAAAATCATCTTCCTTAATTCAAAAACCAATTTTGAAGTAGAACTTTGACCAAGACAATTATTTGAAAATTTATGACAAGGAATGATGACATGACCATGATGAACATTTATGACCTTGGATGAGTGGAGGGAGTAGTAATGACACCTATACACACCAATTACCATTTTACAACCAATATATGTCAAATTGTATTTGATAATTTTATTTTTAAAATATAACAATTTGACCTAATAACCCTATCAATCACATGAAAGAGTAAATTTGATCATTGGTGACTGACAAAACTGACAAATACTAACAAAAGCCTTGGTTTGTACTGGTAGGCATGGTGAACAGGATAATTTTTATTTCCTTTCATCGATCTGTAACAATTCAAACAATTGTTCCTCTTTTCATAAGCTTGTAATATAGATGGCAGTAAGTATTTAGCAGTTGTTATCGCTCTATATTTGTCACAAAGAGTAGTTAAGTATAACCAGTCTTCTCTAGTATAAACATAAAAATGCACAGCAAGCTTATAACACACACAATGATGTCAGCAGCATATAATTTATCATACCAATACAAAAAACTGTTGATATAATATCCCAATACATTGTAAAAAGACAGTATGACATAATTTTGACAGAAATCCTACTTCCTCTTCTCATGGGTTTGCTATACAAATGGGCAATGCTTAGCGTTTTTTAGCTCAGGAAAATCCCCCCAAACCGAAGATGTTAGCAATAAAAAATGCACTGGCATTTTTGAAAGAATGATGCATAATCTTGTAGGGAACATTTGACTAGCTTCTCGAGCTCCAAATGCAGATTTGAAAGCACCATTCGAAAGCTTAGGATTTGTAGATGTTGATCGACTATTCAAGCATGCAAAATGGACTCTCCATGACTGAGAAATTTGATTTTAAAAATTTTGCGCTTTCACCATCTAACCCGTCTTGAATTTTGCTAGTTAGTTGGTGAAAGCTCTACCTTTCACCAGCTAAGGAGTGGATTTTCAGGTAAATTAGCTGGTGAAAGCATGTCACGGCCAGAATAACCAAATGTTTGCTCAGGTCAAGATTTTTTGAGTTTGAATGGTTTGAAACCACTTCAAATGGATAGGTGTTGAATTATCAAGTCTAATTCAAAGGCTAGTTTTGAGGGATAAGTTCAAAAAGAGGTTTTTCAACTACATTTGGCATCTTTTTCAAAGGCAGAATATCAGGGTTTTTGCACACTTCACCAAATTCAAATTTTATCTTTGGAGGACCAAATCAAACAACCTTAGGAGGCTAAAACTGCACTTCATCAGCAATCTACTACTCTTAGACATGGATTGACCTCATCTTGAGGATCTCTCCTTATCTTTTGTAAATCAATTTTGACTTTCTATTTTTAGAATATCATATCCATTGTTTTAGGATCTGAAAACTGATTGTAAAAGGCTATAAATGCCTAGCTTTTCTAAGAGACAAGGGTTCAAACTGGGATATATTTTTGTGCTACTGTATAGACTCCTATGATATAATAAAATTGCAGTCTCCTTTCGTTTTCAATATCAGAAATATCCATGC
>JZKD02S1886439.1:291215-316742 GCA_000966675.3 Picea glauca | reverse complement strand
TCTATTACATTAATCATTGAGGATCCCATTGTTCCAAGCATACCTACACATTATTTTTAAGTTACCAAGCATCCTTAGTCTACAACCCTAAGGAGTTTCTTGGAGTGATAACAAAAGATATGGCACGTCCTCATGCCATGAATTAGAAATAGGATTCTTGGTCCTTACGTTTTTTAGAGGGGGGTTAGCAATAGGCTTCTTGGTCTTCTTACCCGATGAGGTTGTAGGGGTATCAACAAGTTTCTTGGACTTTTTTTCTGGTAAAGGAATAGCTTGAGCATGAGGGTTTGGGTGGAGTAACAATCCCTAGATCAAGAGTCTTCCTTCTAGTGTTGATTGTAATATGAGGGTTTCCAAATTGGTAAATGAACTCATCCCACATTTTCCCAAAATTCGGCTAAGACAAGTAGTTTGATAAGGCCATGGTGAAATAAGTTGTTATGGAGATTAGTTACATTCTTCCTTACTTGGGAATACGTCTTCTCAAGACTCTTTAAGAAGTAAAAGGGAAAATTAAATGGCTTATTGAACTGAAAGTGAGCTAATAATCAAAAGTCACAGGATTTAAAGAAAAAATATCTACCTTCACATGTAATCAATATGGTGATGACTATGAAAGGGTTGATTAGATCCTCTTTTATCCACTCCTTCGAGTATCCCTTAGCTTCAGAGATGTTCTGAAATTTGGTTTTGAAAACCCTTTTATAGATTGCTCTTGGCAACTAGTGGAGTTTAAACCAACGGTCTCAAACTCTTGGGAGCTTTGTGGCTGAGGTAATTGATTCCTCAAAGACCACAAACACAGTGAATAGGAGCAGAGGCAGGCTAAGAGTGTTCCATTATTATTATTTTTTTCCATCGTGCTCACACAATCCATTCCTCTATCTCACATTTTATAAGGCATGTAATCATAACTCTGTAATGAACAATTTGTAACGAAAATAAACCAATTAAGTGGTCTATTAAGGAAATGTACAATAGTTTATAACACATAGGGAATTAGCATTTCAAAAATAAAATAACTGTTGATATAATAGAATGTATTATGAAAACAACACACATAAAATTTTACAAAGATTTACTTCTTCTAGGAAATGTTATCATTAGTAAACTCATGAACCCCTCCCCCACACCTAAGTATTGTGACACCTCACAATACAAAATATAGGAAACCAGTGAGTTCTCCCAATAGCTGAATATTTATAGCTTGTTAAGTGTAGAGATAAATTTCACAGATTGGTCTGACGAGACGGTTAAAAGATGGCCCCACCTACAGGATAAGAGATCTTATATATAGATAAGAAGAGGTGGGCAAGAGAGTTTCAAGATAGTCTCAGAGTTAGTTCCCAATGGCAAGTTTATGGAATTCATTAACCTTAGCTTAACCATACATACTTCATGTCATATTTGTCTATAAGTAATGTCGTACATCAGGACAATTTTAAATTTATTATTTATTTTTTGTCAGATTATCATCCTTGCTAGGTAGAATGCCATGCTGCCAGCAAACATGTTCAGTACTCCGGTGGGTTTACCTAGTCATACCACAGGCTGGTATCTGTTTCCAGTAGACATGTTCAGTATCTCTACGAGTTAGCCTCTTACACCCTCAGAGACTAGCCTTCCATATTTTAAGATTTTAGTATAAGATTGCTTTATGCAAGAAGATGGGGGGACAACTCTGAAAACAAATTTTTCTTTCTTTTTTCAATTGGGATGGTATTTATGTTAGAGGATGACTTTCTGTTATATTATTTAGTGATTGTCCCAATGTAAGGGGTACTTAAGCGGACATGGCCTATCTAAAGATATGATATAATCAAGCTATTTACTATGTAGTGTATGGTACCATTGAGAAAGAACAGAAAGATATCTCTAGGCTCAACTCACTTTCTTCTTTTGTAAGTTATTGTGATGTTTCCATGACTAACCGCTAATCAGACCTCCTTGTTACTCTTTAATAAATATACTTTACTCACTTACTCAGTTTTCTTGGAGAAACTGTATGAGAGACCTCTAAGCTTGATGGTTACGTTTTCACTTCCTTATATAGTGGTGAAGGTTCAAGACCAATTTCTTCTTAAGATGCCTTGAGAAAAAGAAGATGAAAATATTTTGCAAAAGCATGGCTAACTACAACATGTCATTATTCATTTTATTCTTAGCAGACAACAAGGTTCAAGTATAGCAATGTTTTGAAGAAAAATTCTTCTTTTATATCTCCTTGAAATTGCCTAGCCTTGGTGATATAAATACCTACAGAAATCTCTAGGACTATTTGTCAAAAACCACACTCTAAAATATCAAAAACTAATAATATCAATGAGATAAAGTCACTGGAACATGTATCTCATAGTTCTTTTATTAAAAATAAAACTTAAAATGAGGTTGCATTAGACTTTTAAGCTAAACTAACAACATGTAGATTTTATTTACTATCCTACCCTACCTAAAAAGAAAGGAAAAATCTTTATTCAAGTGTAAGAACTCTTCCAATGTAACCATGTGCAGAGCAAGATAAGAAACATACTCATATCCATATATGAAAAAATTACCGCAGTGATTACCTAGATATGAAGAACAAACCAACCTACTTGTTTTGGCATCAGAAGGTGTTGAAGAAGAGAATATTATTGTGGCCTGATGACCTCTTGAAACCAAATTTCAACATAATCTTGATGTTCATCAACAATAATTTCTATGCTCTCCTTCATCATTTTATGCAGATCCTCTTCTTCTGGATCATTGATTTCTGAAGTACATAAAGGATCTGCTGAAATGGATGTTGAGAACTCCTCAATCTCGGGTCTTAGTGATTGCTCTCCACTGGATTTAGTCCATAATTTTTCATCTTCCTTTGCATTTTGGAAAGGAAAATCATATTGTAGATTGTAGGACCTTGATTCTTCTAATATTTCTGGAGAGGTATTCAAGTTCTTGGCTATTGTCAAGATGTGTTCTTCCTGAGAAGAAAACATTCCAATTGTTGCTAGGATTTGAGAGAGCTCTTCCAAACTAATGGTCACCTTTGAATTCATTCTCCTAGTGGTGATAATAAAACAAAGGTTGTGTTGGTTGATTCTACAGAGGGCTCGAGTGGTCATGCCTCATGTCCCACTATTATTGATGCTTCAACTTTTGTTCTATAGTGCTCCCTATTTTAGTTTCTTTAGAGACTGCTTTATCTCTTTGGGTTGAGCTAGATCTTGTTGTTCGGTATAGGTCTATGGAGTTTATGAGTGGAACGTTCCTTCCCCCAAAAAGGTCGAAAGGAACCTTGGTTGAAAGGTCTGATTTATATTTAATGTATCTACCTTTTGGGTCTCTAGGTCTATTCATGAAAGTAAACAAAAATAAAAAGAAAAACTACCATTGAGTTTGGGGGAGCCTGTAATAGCATATGCGCAGGTTCTTACCTCTTGTCTTAAAGTTCCCCTGCCACCAAACTAATGCTAAGGTATAGAAATGATCTAATTCCTACCTTGAGACAACTCCTCGACAACGGCACCAAAAATAGTGGGTGTTCTATAGGCACTAAAAACCCTCAATTAAATTGTCAACCCAGTGTAAGTAAACTTAGAGTTGTAGCAAAATATATGCCAAGGTAGAAGAGTTGGTAGTAGTATAGTATAAATAAGAAAGTGGCTATCTAAAGGCTAGTCTATCTAAGAAAATTTGTCTAATGGCCAAACCCTACTAAGGAATTCAAACTATTTACCCTAAGTAACCTTTGAACGGGGGATCGATGAATAGTTCTAGGAAAGAAAATGAAAACCTTACTTAAAGCAAACTAGTCCAATCATAACAATAAGCAAAAGAAAACTATCTAAAGAAATAACAATGGAAAAACTATTTGTAATTAACCTACTAAAATTCAATAAGAAACTATCGTGTGGAGGCAAGTAAATAGACAAGCAACTACCCTATCAAAGCAAAAATAGACAAGTAAGCAACTAACCTATTAAAGAAAGTAAACAACTAACCAACCTAAGATAACTTCTACAACAAGTAAACTAATCAATAAGCAACTAATTAAGCTAAGAAACAAGTGAACTCTATTCTTAAATTAAACTTCACAACTACTTCTAATTTATGAAAGTAAATCTACTAAATTTAAAGCAAGAGGTATTAACAACTAATCTTTAATCTATGATAAGCAAACTACTCTTTAATCTACCAAAGCAAGAAGACTATCTATACTACAAAAGCAAGGAACTATCTTCTAATCTATGAAAGCAAGGAAACTATCTTCTACTCTATGAAAGCAAGAAAACTATCTTCTACTCTTATGAAATTCAATTGCATTCTATATTACTTAAGTAAATTCATACTAAGATTCATAACTGAAATCTAAATTCAATAATCAACTTTGAATTGAAATTGCAACCTAAATCTAGAAAAGGAAATTGCATGAAATAAGTTAAACTAATCCTATTTTAACAAATTGAATTGCAATTGGAAAATACTCATAAAGACATAATCTTAAATCCTATTTCTATTTCAGCATATAACAAGATAAGCAAACTAAGAACTAACTAAGCAAACTAGATAAGCAAATTAAATAAAAATTAAATCAGCAAACTATAAATACAAACTAAACTAACAATTATCCATCCATCGAAATTTGTCAAAGAAACTACTAATTCAGTTCTACTCTGTTTTATCTCTGTTTTAGACTCTATTTCAACATGTATAAATTCTAGCTATCTTCTAATTACATACAAGGCTTAGTGTCTAAGCTTGCAAGCTTTCTCCTATCAATTACAAAGTCATGTTCTAATTACACTATCCTTCATAATAACCTGCAAAAGGAAACTTGAAAAAATTAAACTTATGGACAACAATTACACAGTAAATAAAAAGAAGATAAAAACACATATACAAAAAATAGAAGAAATAGCAATTACACTACTCAAATTCACAAGAAAACTAGCTAAATATTTACCCAGACTGCTGGTGGGCCCCCTAGCAAGTCATGGCTATTCTTCTGATGTGAATCACGATCTTCAACAACACAATTTCAACATTAAAATGAAAAACACAGTCTTACACAGTTTGGCAAAGCAAAACAGAGTTAAAAATTGTCTTTTTCTCTAATTCTCTATTCCTGACTTCTTAACTATTGTCTGACCACTAAGGTGATATTTATAAGCTTTAAAAACTAATAGGTCGACCATTGGAGGATCGATCCTCTTCTAAAAACAGTAAATTACATTTAAGATGCCCTAACTGTCGAAATGAGGCGATTCCAACATAACAACCCAAATCGATTTGTCAAGATTTCAGTAGCTGGAGGCCATGAGCACGAGAAAAACCCATGTCTTTGATTCTCCCATCGTTGGCCGCCAATACCATAACCGCCAAATCGCCCATCGTTTTTGTGAAAGATGGAGTGCCGGACAGAGTGTCGGATGGAGTATCGGACTGAGTGTCGGATGGAGTACCAGACTGAGTGCCAGAAGAAAAAACAAGCTGCAATTTTGCCCTGTGACAGCAAAAATGTGAATTAGATTCCTGGAAACATAAAAACATACTGAATTACACTGAAGATCATCATAAAACATGATTTATGCATACCTACTGTGGATCATAGCAATTTGACACAAAATCTCTTAAAAAACTTCTTCAAAACATGAAAATGCATATACACATTCGACAAAAAGGATCTAATTAACTTCATAAAATTGGTCATATCACAGGCCCAATACATGGCTAGGAGGGGGATTTTTCAAAGCCTGGTCCACCGGAGGTTGTACCTGTGGTGTAATGGGTGGGATGGAATCCCTATAGTGTGCTCCTCCCTCAATAATGAGTGGGAATATATATGTTTAATGATCCATCTAGTAACATAATGCATAGGGGCATCACAAATTCTCATTTATTGATGTGGAGACATAGTAAATGGCTTGCATGTTAGTAGCAGTGTGGGTAGCTTGAGAGGGATCTAGAAATGGTGTTTGTCTTACTTCTCTTAGAGTCTCTCGATAGGTAGGGACATTTGGGAAATGATGTGTGTAATGACTATATTCCATGCATAGGGTGCATGTGTGGTTGGTATGCAGACCCTTCATCTTTATGGAAGAGGATTATGTTGGGTTCGGTGGCATTACGAGGGGAGGTAGTAAAGGTGATGCGTTGGGGAGCTAAATGGGATTGTATAGTTTAGGAAATATGGTGTAAAGGTGGCTCAGGTGTCCAAGGGTAGTGAAAAGTTTACATGTGGGTTGGATGCATAGTGAGGAAAGGAGTGTGGGGTCTTTAGTTCTCCCAGTGCCTCATTGGTTGGTGGTATTTCTCCCATCATGAGTATCTGGGTTTCCTCTAGTGGTAGTATTTCCCCCAATTGTGTGATAGGTTGGGTAAGTGTGTGGTTGAGACACTACTTGTGGACCTAAAACTACAGGCTGAGGTGGGAGAGATAAGCCTAGTACCATAGTTGGTGGTTTGAGATACCATACAGGGATAGCTATCACCATATTTGGTAAGGTGAGGGTAGCAACAACCTGGTATGTTTTTACTCTAGGAGGGGGATAAAATAAGGGCATTTGGATAATGGATTGTAGAATTTTTTTCCAAATAGGGAGTTGACCCATCATGGATAGGTTGTTGGATAATTCTTCCTGGGAAGAATATAAGGGAGATTCCTCAGTAAGGGCTTGTGGTGTAGAAGTAGGGGTGGGGTTCGATGATTCCTCTAGGGGATGGAAATCGGGAATATCTCTTCCATATGAGTAAATGAAGCAGACTTGATCTGTGCTTGGGGTGGGAAGGGTGTATCCTTGGTATGAACCGATTAATGATGGATCATGAAAGATTCCTGGTCCGATGTCTACCATGGGTAAAAGTTCAACACTCGAACGAATAAGTGGAAGAATGTTATCGATGTGCCTTGACTGATTAGATTCATAATTATGATTCATTTGGTCAATGGTGACGATCCTCACATTGTGAGGGAAGAGGATGGTGTAATCTAGTTGAGCGTCTATAACTTCAATGTCAATGAGGATTTTTTTCCCCCCAATTCTATGGGCACATTTTTATAAAGGCATTTGGGTTGGGAGGGTTGACCATCATAATATTTGAGGTTGATCGTCGAGGGAACTACATCATGTGATCCCATTTTTTTCCATATGTGTTTGGACATAATTCAAGTGGATGCCCCCTCATCAATGATGCAATGATGGATGGTGATGTTTCAAATCCTGACAGGATTTTGGAAGGAAACTAATGATGGAAGACGTGGATCATATTTGTCTAAGTCTAAAGTGGTTAGACGGTTGTCTAAAGGGTCTATTGACCCCAACTATGAAATAAAATCCTTCCTTTAGGTAGGTCATGTCTAGAGAACCTCAAGTAATGACATGAAAATGAGAGATTGTGCAAGGGCATCAACAAAGATGTAGTTGTGGGGCAGCTCGGGCATGTGGGTTATGAATGTTCTTATGTAGTGGTGTGTGAGGAATTCATGTGGTGGCTTTAATGTTGGGACAACGGATCATTAGAGGTTGCTCGATTGGTAATTGGAGGGACTCAGAGGTGGTGGGAGGGAAGTCAGATGGTATGTCATATTGGTGGTTGTGATTTTGTAAGAGGATTTCCTCTTTCATGGTGAGGAGGATGTTGTGATATGTTGAATTATTGGTTTGTGGTTGTCCAGGTTGATGGAACTGTCCTATCCATTGTGGGTGGGGGACATTTTTTGGTTGTGTGTTGATAACACCTTGGTGAGGTATTGGGTTCTATAATATCATTGGTGGTGGTGGTGGCATGTAGTTGGGCGGTACCTGTTATGTCCCTTGGGGTGGGGAGGGGGCATGGGGGATTCATAGCTTCCTTTATTCGTTTGTAATCATCTATTTGGGGGAAAGGATGGGTGTAATGGCCATATTCGCCATATAATGCACATAGTAAATTGGGTCGAAGGTTATTATTCCTTCCTTGGCATGGTTTTCCATTGTTAATTCCCCTTGGGGGTTTTGGTTAGCCTAATTTTTGGTTGTCCCCTTGCCCTTGGTTTATATTCTTTCATTTTAGTCAGTTGTTGTTGGGTTGATGAGGGGGATTGTCCATATTCAATTGCTCAAAAGATTGAACTTGTTGAATAGGAGAGGGTTGGATAAAATTTACCCTTTCCTGACATTGGCCATCTATTGGGGAAGCAAGTTGAGTAGGACTAAGTAAGGGGTAGTAAGGGTTACCTTGGGGAGATTTTTACTAGTTGTATGAATTGAAGGTGCCTCAATTAGGGTTAGGATTATATGTTGTGGATGGAAAAGGGCATGGATTTTGTACATGTACTGGGTGAGTGGGGGGTGTAGGTACTGGTGGTCCCATGTTTGGAGGAGGGTGTGTCATGAATGGTGGTTGATGTGGTGTGGGATGGTAGTATGGGTTTCCCCCATATGGTGGTTGGTATGGATTGGCCCCAAATGTGGGTATCAGTTGAGAATGTGGGTGTGTGTGGGACATGGAACAAATTAACCCTTTGACAACATGTGATGTTCTTGGTTTGTCTTGACCAAATGGTAGATGGTGAGGAGAATCAAGTAATATGGTATAAATGTACCTCAATTGAGATTAAATTAAGTCAAACTATAGGGCCTTGGTGATGGCCTCGTCATTGTTGTGGGGTGGTATTTTCTTTGTAAATTCTCCTTCTTCTTCACCTTTCATGGATGTGATCGGAGATATGGATGGTCGAGGTTTGTTTGAATTCAGATAGGATTTCCAAGCCGATGTCATGACACATTGAGAGTTGGAACAAGGATAAGAAGGATTTTTCCAGTGACTCAAAAGTTGAGTGGGACTCATATTTCTCATCCACATACCACTTAGCAGAGGGACCAGTGAGCGTTCTTTGGAACAACTGTAAGCAAAAAGAATCTTCCATAATGTTATTGGAAGAACACCACAGGTGAAAATATGTAATGTGATTAGTTGGGTATTCTCTAGGTTTGCCTTCGAATTTGGGAATGTCAAAAGGTAACTTAGTGGGCATATTTGGCCAAGTGGGGTCATCTAATATGGGATCATTCTTTAATTTGGTCAAATATGGGATATTGAGAGATTCCAAGTATGGCATGGATGGGGGAGTACCATCCATGGTATGTTTTGGTTGATAAAATGTTCCTTGTGAGGATGGTTGGGAGCTTTTACCTTGCGATGAAGGTTGAGTTCTTCCTCCTTATGGTTGAGGACTAGTAGGTGAAGTGCTCTAGATAGTGGTGTCAATAAAGGTTGATCCAAGCAATGCAGATCCTAGAAATGTAGCACTAACTGGTGTATGTGATGGTTGTGTTGATGTATTAGCCAAGTGGGGGATACCTCCCAAAATTGGGGGGAGGTTTTTCAAGCATCTAGAATGACGGGGATGTTGTGGTTCCCCTATGATTCTGGACTATGTGTGGATGTGTGATGATGGTGATGATAAGAACTAATAGAATAATTTCTTTACAATTTACCATAACAATGTATTCATGAATTGCATGTAATCAAACAGTGACAATCATACATATAATAACAATGTAACTAGTAGTTTGGTTGTTTTTCTGACTCCACGTAGGGGAATATAAAAAATAATGCATGTGTCCTATCTGACGTAATGTCCTTCCTCTCAAATAACACTAGGACTCCAAAAAATCACTCGACAATGGGGTTGGAGCCCACTTGAGGAGATACTAGTGAAGGGATGAATAATTAGTTATAATGAGGGGTGAAGGGAGCATATCCTGAAAGTACTAGAAATATTTCCCAACTGTCGTTCAAAATCTGATTGAGGTGTGATTTCAGCCCACAACCACCACCTTGGATATATAAAACCTATAATTTGACCATTTAGTCACCTCAATCAAGCATGACATTTAGATTTTCGGCTTTAGAAATCGGTCACAGGTTGGATGCTTTCCAAGGGTTGGGTGACCCAAGGAGGCACGCACATAACAACTGAACCTAAGCCTTCGACCCTGCACAGGTGTCTCCATTCCTTATGGTGTAGGAATGCTTTATTGGGAGGATTTTGGCATTCTATTTTGCAACTTTCTAAGTTTCAATGAAAAAATGATGATGGGGAGTTATTTGGATGCCTATCCCCAAAATTGTAACTTAAACTACCAAATTATTGTGTGTTACTCCTATGGAGGTTAGAAGTGGGTTGATTATCGTTGATTTTAGGATATGAGAGTGGGTTGTGAGGTTGGACTCATGAGCCAACCTTGTTGATTAAAAATGGTTTTCACAAAAATATTTACTAAACAAATGAATCCCTTCTGATCCTCCCAGATCGCTTATGAGCATGAGAAGAGAATACTATAGTTTCAAGTATATAATGAAAAAACTTTTGAATATGTGATGTTTTTATAACCCTAATTTGCACCAAACATGCATACCTAGCAGCAGACCATCTTACTTACTATTTTTGCCAAGCCAATATTGAATAGCTCTTCTTAAAAACCAAATTTTTGAAGATGTATGCGCCCTGCACCACTACTACCCACGTATGTACGCTATCTGCACCACTACTTCCTGCGTACATATGCTAGTTGCACCATTACATCCCGTGTATACCCACAAAAGTTGCAAAAAATAAAAATTTGCAAGGGAATATGGGATTTTGGGTAGTTTCTTAACCAATTGACCACCCATAGCTCGTCACCTAACCGAATAACTATCTTTTTGGCATATAAAAGAAGGTGTTTGGGTCCCATTATAAGGATAAGCATGAAACCAGTGAAACTCTACCCATTTCCTAATCCCCCCTTGCCCCAAGAATTTGTAGCCACATTGTGAGTTTGAGCCAGAATTTCCCATTCTTATCCCTTTTTCCTCATCCATAAACTTATGCCTATTCTCTAGAGAGAAGTGTGAGACAAGAAGGATACATGGAAGCAGTTGGAGCTTGGTGAAGAGGATCCTAGGACCGGGTTTGAGGAGCAGTCACCGATCTCGTTTTGTAAGTGATATTATGAGATTAATATAAAGAATTACTTTTGTTGTCCCGCCATATGATGTGTTTAATATGTATGATTGATTTACATTTTCTCATGACATCTAACCCATTAATCCATATATAGAATGCTTGTTCACAGTTTCTTGTTTGTATTTTGGTGAATGCAGGTCAACCTTGGGAGGATATTTGCGGTCAAGAAATGACCCAACGCATTGGGATCGACACCGGACGTGCAGTTCAAGGTAATACTATCAGATCCCTATACTTTGTACTTTATAGATGAATGTGGGGTGTTGTCGGGATAGTGGTTAAGAGTAGGATACTTTAGACAGTTATTTTTTCTTGCACTTTAGAACCCTAGTGTCATCCGTAGGGGGGGTTTCCCACTATAGAAGAATTGTCGACCATATTGGGAAGCCTCAATGGTTTTTAGGGGATTTCTATTTTTGGGTATTTTTAATTGATTTATTTACTGTTTTTTGAGTTTCAGTAAGTTTATGTGTCTTTAAGGGATTCTGGTCTTCCATACCAGTACTCCCTGCCTATGCTTGACTGTTAATTTTTCTTTTTTTAGAGAAGTCACAGAGGTGTACGTGGCCTACAGTGGGTCTGCACGCATACATGCATGCCCTATCTTTGGACATCCTGCGTACATATGCAAGATGCTGAAGTATCGGTTGTGTGCCTGTGTCAGGAAAATATTTTTAAAGAAGAGGAAGTCATCCTCTTCCCTGTGAAGCCATTTTTCTCAGGGGTTTTCTTGATTTAGCCCTGGTCTCTGTTTCATACAGTCTTTGGCCTAGGTCTGATAGCAGTTAGCTTTTTCTTTATCAATATTTCTTGGGTTTTATTGATTAGGTTTTAAGACAAGTTTTGTGAGTTTTTCTGATTAACTTGTTCAGTATTGTCAATAACTCTCCGCTAGAAGCAGTAGACCAGAAGTTGGTTTTTGGTCTCATCTTGTCTTCACTTCTTCCTTTTTACTTGCTTTAGAATAAAAGAAAAGAATTCATATTCAATTTTCTTATTTTGGAGCATAAAAAAAAAGAAGAAATTTCCAGTTTCTTGTTTGGTTAAGTAGTTAAGTTAGTTGTTTTTTAAGGAAGAAGAGTACTTTCTTAAGTTCTTTACTGAATACTTAGGACTTTAAGTAGCTCGCAGTCGAGAAAAATTCAATTTTGAGTTTTTATTTTAAAATATCTTAGAGAGAAAAGTTAGTTAGAAAATTTAGTTAAAGAGTGTTCAATTTGCAAATCTTTGTTTATTAAAGAAGAATTAATTTTGTTTCTAGCATTTGTTCTTCTCTTTCATCTCTTAACGAACACCATCAATTTCATTTTTTTTCCTTTGACTTAAGATAAACCACTTAAAATTAATCAGACTTTGTGTTTGTAGGGTCCATTAACCAAAATAGGCTAGAGCCTTGATTTAGGTTGGAGAGGAAACTCTTCAAGTCTATAAAACAAACATAGGAGTCTGTGCTAGGGAGTGAAAAAATCTAGTAATGTGTAAAATATCCGATACCCCCCTCTAACATAGGGGCTAAACACGAGGTCACGCACGGAAAGGTAGTGGAGATAACCCCTCCAAAGATGGACCAATCGTTGCAGAGGAACGCATATAGAGGACTTGTCTTGGGATTACGTTGATCGCATTTGCAACGGATCTTTGTGGATCTCGAATTTGTTTGAGGTCCTCAGTCATCTTCCGGAACACTTTCTTTCGATACCCTCGATAGGTTTCGGGCTTCATACCCTACTCATTGTAGTCCACCCAACTATCGAATGTACTCGACTAGTAGTCCTTCAAGAGTTGGCAACCTAGTTGCCTTTGATTTCAGGGACTTACACAAGTTACTATGGGGGTATACCATGGTACCTAGGGAAGACATCAGGCCACGCTTTGCAGAGTATACCCGGAGGGTTCTTTCATGTTCGAGTTTCACTTGCACCGGTAAGTTGCTCTAGTGTTTGTTGTTGTAACTTCTCTTCCAACTAGTAATAGTGGTTTTCTTGCTGTATCTCATAGGAAAATTTTCTAGTGCGTGTTTTAGTCTTCAACGATAGAAATCCTTAGTGTGTCGTTGATCCTCTCACATAGTGGAATATCAAGGGCTCCTCTGGTCGTGAAGGATTTTAGGTCTTTCTTCGGTTAACTTTGAGCCACTACAGCCACCACGAAGGCAAAGACTTGACCAAGACAGGTCATTTGAGGCGACTGGGCCACAGGAAACTGTACCCGAGCCATCTCTGAGAGGAGAAAAATTGTTTCTGGAGGGACCAACTATTTCTGACCTTGGATCAAAATCTCTCGGTCCACATAACTCTCTGATCATTGACTTGTTCGTGTTATCACTCCAGGAAACTCTCCTAGGATGTAAGTCGGAGATGACTGGTAACTAACTCTTTTGGGAAATATTTTCTTAATAATTGATATGGTTTTTGGATCAAGATGAATATCTAGGGACTGGACTGTATGTTCAAGACTGTCTAGAAATATTAAATCTCACAAGGCCTTCTAGTAATGCAGTCAGGCAAGGTTTGATTAAATGGAAGAGAAAATAGCTATTGAACCAGATTATACTCATATAAAACAAGCACAATGGGTTTAATAACTAAGGAAATAACTTATGATTATCAACTTAATCAATCAATTAGTGAGATGGCAGTCACATGCAGATTGAATAAGCATCAATAAAGAACCTTCACTCATAAGATATCAGAGAACATAAAAGAAAAATCTGACAACACAACTGAAGGAAGCTTGAAATTTTTCATATAATAAGAATGGGTCTCTCTTACAGTAGCAGCATGTAGAACCCAAAATCGAACCTCAGTTTCTTATCAAAAATAGGCCTTTATAGCCTCTTACAAACAATTTTACAGATCCTAAAAACATGGATCTGTATTTAATGAAAACAATTCAATTCTATCTAAACAAATTGAAAATAAAGTCTTAACAACTAAACTTATAACTCGAACTGTCTTCAAACTCCCAAATTTTCCATCTGCATCCTTCATCTCCTGGTATCAGCAATGTGGTGAAGAATAGCATGACACCTGTCTTGTTAGTTGGATCTCCCAACGTTCATGGTCATTTTTTTAGGAAATGGTTTTTCATGTGTTACCAAAATTCTCTCGAACCTCTGATACTGAACCCTTTGCATGTGATCTGATAGCCCACTGATACAATGGAACTCCTTCAAAACCTGTTTGGATTGAATTGTCCTGTCCTTGACTTCAAAAATTACTTTTCCATCTTTCAACAGCGCACTCGTTTAATTTTTCACGGATTAGTTGTTGAAAGCCATCACTTTCCACAGCTAACGGGCCATAAAGTAATAGCTTTGCGCTGGTGAAAGTCCCGATTGCGCTCAAAATGAGTTTTCATGTCTAAAATTTGATTTCAACAAAAATTAGTGTGTCTCCGATTTCTCACCTTGCATATTAATGACGACTTGAGTGAGTACCTTCAGATCTGGATGGGGTTTTTGGCTTAGTTTTTGTTTCAACCTCCTTATTTGCCTTTTGAGGCATTTGGCAAGCCACCACAAGTTGTTGTAGTCTTTGGTGAGTTTTTTCTTCCTCTTCTTCTCTCTAACACTTTCCTTAGCCAATCTTTCAAACACATAATTGGTCTTGGTGAATTTATTAGTCAACTTCTTATACCTTTCTTTAATCACCCGCTCCAAGACCTCTTGTTGAGCTATGACCTCTTTCAAATGCTTGATTTTCTGAGACTTCTTTGACTTGGAGATTTTCGATGTTTCTCCCTATTCTGTCTGATTGAAGGTTTCATAGTTTTGTGCACACTCAGCTGACTGCTCAGGACTCTTGGTGACTGGGCATTGATCTTGCTACTCTGATTCTGAATCTGAATAGGGCAAGTTTAGTATATTGGTTCTCTTCCCTGTACTCTGCTCTGTAGGATGCTCTTTGTTTTTCTCTGTGGTCTATTCTGTGTTCTTCTCAAAGTTTAACTTTCTCTTCAACCTGTGAGGCTTCATTCCATATATTTTGTCTTCTGGAGTTCCTGGCAGGGTCCTTCTTTTTCTTGAACTTCTTTGAGGAGATGATTGTTTCTTTGAACCCTTCCCCTGTTCATTTGCAATCTGGTTCTTTGTTTCAAAACCTTCCCAGAATAGAAAATGCTCCCATCTCCTTTCCTGTTGTTTTAATTCCTCCAGGATAATCAATTTTATGAGGCCGAAGTGACACAAAGTAGTTTTTATGTTCAAGGGTTGAGCTCTAATCTTCTTTCAAACCTTAGTCAAACTTTTATGTAGGAAATAAGGAAAATTAAGAGGGGTCTTGCCTGTGAAATGATCCAGGAGTTTGAAGTGGTACATCATAAGTTTATCATACCTTCCCTCCAAGGTAATGTAAAATTGGATACCTCTGAACATATCCTTCCATTCTTCGTCTAGATAAGAAACTATCATACCCTTTTTCCATGCCTTGTGCCTGTACCCCTCTTTCAAATAAACTCTGAAATCCAAATTTTTGGGAGCAATGGTTTTAAACCAGTTCTGACCGGTTCTTGGTAGACCTGTTGCTGCAGCAATGGTAGCTTCATCTACCACAATCTCCATGGACCCGACGCGAGCCTTGTTCCCATCGAAAGTCTTGGCAAAGGCTTCTGTTGTAGACTGGTGGAAACCAACTTGCAACCTTTCAACGAATTCAATACACCCTGCATTCGAAAAATGCTTCTGGACTTCAGGATGTTTCTATAAAAATGATAGATTATCTAGCTCTCTCTTGAGTAGAGCCCCGCTGCGCTTCCTCACCATTTTATAACTTGAAAATCTCGACAATTTGTAACCCCTGCAACTGTCAGTCGAGTCGAGGTTTTGCGTTGTTGAAAGCACTTCGGACTTCGACTCTATTTTGAAACAAATGAAACTTCAACAGACTTCCAGAAACAATGTGTGATATGGAAACCACTATTCGATTTGATGTTGTCAGGTCGGCGGTACATCCTCTGTACTTGCACCACTAAACTCAAACTTGCCATCCCGGATGCCATGAGTGTTGAGCATGAGTTTCTGGGCCGGATTCGCATTACAATCCTATTCTGACGTGCAGAATTGAGTTTCCATCATTACCCACTCTCTTCAGCGCATGATTTGGATTTTCCTGACATGGGATGATCATATCATCATTACCTTTAAACGTGGATATCACGCACGTGATCCCCGCTTTCTTCAACCAACGACCCGCGGAAAACGCCTATGTTAGTTGTTCATACTTGCCACTTACACCAGCGTGTGACCCTGCAGAAAACCCCCGTTAGTTGTTGAAAGTCTTGACTTTCCTCAGTGTGTGACCTTTTAAAAACCACTCCATATCTGCGGAAAGTATGCACTTTCAACAGCGCACGACCCGCGAAACTGATTGTTGGAAATTTTGAAATTCACCACTTTCAACAGCGCACAGACTTATGAGAAGCGCTCCTTATCTGCTGAAAGTTGCCACTTTCCACAGTTAACACTCAACTTTTGGACACACGTTAGCTGTTGAAAGTGAATTATGAAAATTTTGAAAAGAAGACTTTTATGGGACATATTATTTTCTAAGACAAAAATCGAAACCTGAGTTTTGCAGCTATAAAGACTCAAAAATGAATTGAGGCAACTACCGATAGCCATGCTATCCACCACAAAACTCGACCAAAAGGACGGTTTTATTTTGGGAGATAACATCTGGCTCTAACTGGGATGGAGACCTCCCTGTGAGGTTTCCAAGAACCTAGTAGTTACAGTAGCCTTTAGCATTGGGCATGGAGTCATCAAGCCTTTAGCATTGATCCCTCTGCAAACCTGTAGTAGCATTGGGCATGGAGTCATCAAGCCTATGCAACTGTTCCCCTGTAACTTGCATGCAGCCCAAGCTTATTCATGAAATCAACAACTGAAAAAGATCAAACTGTTCGCATGGCGAACTTATTCTTCTACATACACCTACACTAACTAGCTCTGCCATTTGTTAAGTGAATGTTGATTTCCATAGTAGCCATCCAAGCAATTTGAACACTGAAGAAATCTTGTCTTTATAACTGATCAACAAATGATGTTGAACATGGAACCACAGTGACAAGGAGCTTTTCAAGAAACCATACTTACCTGAAAACATGGGCGAATTGAGGAAATCTGAAACTTTTGAGCCCTCGGAAAAGTGTAACTCCATGAAGGTTGCCACTGGATCCTTGAAAAGAAGGTAAGAAACATGCTTCTCCTTGGGAAACAACTGCACATCTATGGCAGCCTCTTGCTCAGCCATGACTTTTCCTCTGCAAGAAGACTGATCATCTTCTTTTCCTCTTGAGATCAAATCGTGATCATCAAAAACTACAATTTCCTTATCAGAATAATGCTCACGAGAAGATAATAAAACAGGATTTCCATCACATGGATAAGAATCAGCTGAGAACATATAATTTATTACGTAATCATCAGTCATCATAGGCTCTTCTTGATTTACAGACTGATCATAAGCTTCACATGCATACCTGTCTCAGGAACACTCAGTGAACACTGAAAAGTATGACCCTGAAACTGAATTGAACTTACATGTTGGCTGTTGTCCCAAATCTACTCCAACTTCATTTCTCTCTTGCTCAACCATGGTTGTTCCTTTGTTGGAAAACTGATCACCTCCTTGTTCCCTGTCTCTAGAACATTCTGCCAATGTTGACGAATCTGATTCTAAATCTGAAATGTACTCACCCTCAGGCTGTTGGTCCAAATCTGCTTCATACTCATTGCTTTCTTGCTCGGAATATGAAATATACTCACAGTCTTCTTGCTCATATGTTTGCAGATTTTCAGAATCAGCTTGCATTCTGATCCACCTAGATGCACGGATGTTCTCCTCTACCTCTTGCGCATCTCCAAACAATTGAGTTAAGGATGAAGACTCCCTTTCTAGCAGAAGAAGGGAAAGTTTTGAGTGAATACACATAACATAATGTATCATGGCAGCTTTTTCTGAAGGTCGGATCTCCAAAGGCATGTCATGATACATGCGGTTAAACTTTCGATTGAAAATATGCAAAGTTTGACTCTGCTCTCTCTTCAAAGCATAAAAGTCAGCAAGGTAAGAATCTAGAGATTTGTACTTGCCCCAATACTTTAGGAAAGCATTAGAGAACTCGGTCTAGGAACCAATTGAATCGGCTCTCAGACTTTTAAACCATGCAGCAGCATCTTTGATCAAAGATTTCGAAAAAATTCTCATGATCACATCTTCATGCACAATTGAAAAACGATCAACAAAATCCAAAAAGGATTATGCGTTCCCCTCGGCTGAAGTTTGATTCTCTTCGGAAAACAAAGGGAGATATTCATAACAGTCATCAAGATAAGGATGAAGAAGATGGGGTAGCTGTAAAGGTTTAAACATCTTCATCCAGATCTTAACTTGAAAAGCTATGGGCTGATCATGAGAGATGTTAAGTTGTTGATCAGGTTCAGAAATTATGGCCAGAGGGGCTGAGATCTGGGCAGGTTTTGAAACAAGTTCAACCTCCTCAAGGTTGTATGAATGCTTAGATTCAGAGGGAATCTGAATGCAGATCTCATCTTTAGGAATAGGATGAGGTAAAGCTATAGGATTGACATCAACAACATAAGGAGGCTGCAAGCTTTCCTATTCTAAATATGGACTTATAAAAGATGGTTGATAATATTCAGAGTATATGAAACAAAGGACAATTCTTTTAACATGTGAAGGAAAAATTATAAAGGAGCTGATAAAGAAATACAACAGTTCACGAAGCAGACTAATGAACTGGTACCTGGATTTGAAATTTAACTCCTTCATATTTTGTCAACCGGATCCTCCCCAGTGGAGTCTTTAATCGTGGAGTCGTCAAATAGAAGATTACAACCAATTAGTGTCTAACCTTTGTCTATCATCAAAGATCAGATCTATGTCGTCTCCCAGGGAATCTGAGCTTCAATCTCCTCTCCCCGGCAATGGCGCCAATTTGTTATCACTCCAGGAAACTCTCCTCGGCTGTAAGTCGGAGATGCCTGGTAACTAACTCTTTTGGGAAATATTTTCTTCATAATTGCTGTGGTTTTTGGATCAAGATGAATATCTAGGGACTGGACTGTGTGTTCAAGACTGTCTAGAAATATAAAATCTCACAAGGCCTTCTAGTAATCCAGTCAGACAAGGTTTGATTAAATGGAAGAGAAAATAGCTATTGAACCAGATTATACTCATATAAAACAAGCACAATGGGTTTAATAACTAAGGAAATAACTTATGATTATAAACTTAATCAATCAGTTAGTGAGATGACAGTCACATGCATATTGAATAAGCATCAATAAATAACCTTCACTCATAATATATCAGAGAACAAAAAAGAAAAATCTAACAACACAAATGAAGGAAGCTTGCAATTTTTCATATAATAAGAATGGGTCTCTCTTATAGTAGCAGCATGTAGAACCCAAAATTGAACCTCAGTTTCTTATCAAAAATAGGCCTTTATAGCCTCTTACAAACAGTTTTACAGATCCTAAAAACATGGATCTGTATTTAATAAAAACAATTCAATTCTATCTAAACAACTTGAAAATAAAGTCTTAACAACTAAACTTATAACTCGAACTGTCTTCAAACTCCCAAATTCGCCATCTGCATCCTTCAGCTCCTGGTATCAACAATGTGGTGAAGAATAGCAGATCACCCGTCTTGTCAGTTGGATCTCCCAACGTTCATGGTCATTTTTTTAGGAAATGGTTTTGCATGTGTTACCAAAATTCTCTTGAACCTCTAATGCTGAACCCTTTGCATGCGATCTGATAGCCCACTAATACGCTGGAACTCCTTCAAAACCTGTTTGGATTGAACTATCCTATCCTTGAATTCAAAAATTACTTTTCCATCTTTCAACAGGGCACTCGTTTAATTTTTCGCGGGTTAGTTGTTGAAAGTCGTCACTTTCCACGGCTAACAGGTCATAAAGTAATAGCTTTGCACTGGTGAAAGTCCTGATTGCGCTCAAAATGAGTTTTCACGTCTAAAATTTGATTTCAACAAAACTCAGTGTGTCGCCGATTTCTCACCTTGCATATTAACGACGACTTGAGTGAGTACCTTCAGATCTAGATGGAGTTTTTGGCTTAGTTTTTGTTTCAACCTCCTTATCTACCTTTTGAGGTGTTTGGAAAGACACCACAAGTTGTTGTAGTCTTTGGTGAGTTTTTTCTTCCTCTTCTTCTCTCTAACACTTTCCTTAGCCAATCTTTCAAACACAGCATTGGTCTTGGCGAAGTTATCAGACAACTTCTTATACCTTTCTTTAATCACCCGCTCCAAGATCTCTTGTTGAGCTATGACCTCTTTCAAATGCTTGATTTTCTAAGACTTCTTTGACTTGGAGTTTTTCGATGTTTCTCCCTATTCTATCTAATTGAAGGTTTCATAGTTCTGTGCACACTCAGCTGACTTCTCAGGACTCTTGGTGACAGGGCATTGATCTTCCTGCTCTAATTCTGAATCTAAATAGGGCAAGTTTAGTATATTGGTTCTCTTCCCTGTACTCTGCTCTGTAGGATGCTTTGTGTTTTTCTTTGTGGTCTGTTCTATGGTCTGCTCAAAGTTTAACTTTATCTTCAACCTGTGAGGCTTCATTCCAGATATTTTGTCTTCTAGAGTTCCTGGCAGGGTCCTTCTTTTTCTTGAACTGCTTTGAGGAGATGATTGTTTCTTTGAACCCTTCCCCTATTCATTTGCAATCTGGTTCTGTGTATCAAAACCTTCCCAGAATAGAAAATGCTCCCAGCTCCTTTCCTGTTGTTTTAATTCCTCCAGGATAATCAATTTTATGAGGCTGAAGTGACACAGAGTATTTTTTATGTTCAAGGGTTGAGCTCTAATCTTCTTGCAAACCTTAGTCAAACTTTAATGTAGGAAATAAGGAAAATTAAGAGGGGTCTTGCCTGTGAAATGATCCAGGAGTTTGAAGTGGTACATCATAAGTTTATTATACCTGCCCTCCGAGGTAATGTACAATTGAATACCTCTGAACATCTCCTGCCATTCTTCGTCTAGATAAGAAACTAGCATACCCTTTTTCCATGCCTTGTGCATGTACCCCTCTTTCAAATAAACTGTGAAATCCAAATTTTTGGGAGCAGTGGTTTTAAACCAGTTCTGACCGGTTCTTGGTAGGCCTATTGTTGCAGCAATGGTAGCTTCATCTACCACAATCTCCATGGACCCGATGCGAGCCTTGTTCCCATCGAAATTCTTGGCAAAGGCTTCTGCTGTAGACTGGTGGCAACCAACTTGCAACCTTTCAATGAATTCAATACACCCTGCATTTGAAAAATGCTTCTGGACTTTGGGATGTGTCTGTAAAAAGGACAGATTATCCATCTCTCTCTTGAGTAGAGCCCCGTTGCGCTTCCTCACCAGGAAAATTTAGGCTACTAGCCTAGGTTTTGCTAAAAACCATGGCCTAGGCCAACATTTAGATGTTGCACTTGTTGATATGTCATCGACTGACTCCCGTAGTAGGACGTTGAGGGCTGAGAAGGTATTGCTCCTGATGTAGTGTTCCAAAGGTTCTGGAAAGGGTTTCCCCCTGCCGATCCAACATGCATAGGTCTTGAGTCTTTCCTGGGGTTTCATTGACCATGGAAGGGGTTTCCTGCGGTCAACATCCCTGATGAGGGAACTGATCCCTACCACAGATTCCAAGGTCCTTGAGAAGTGTGTGCTCCCTGTGCAGGAATAGTACCCTGCACAAGATTTTGTGATCCAAAACTAGGGTTTCTCCACTGAGATGGTAGCTGACGAGAATGCGTTGTTACCAAATAGACAAAACAAAGATAATGACAAAGAACCCACCAGTGTGGTACTAGAATAAGGTCCTTGAATACCTGCTCCGGATAGGTTGTAGTTCATGGTCGGCCAAATGGGTTGCTAAGAAGTGTCACCAAGCGATGGAGATGATGGAGGTATATGAACCCCTCCATAAGGGAAAGAATTATAAGGGGTTTAGGTTCCCCCCATGGACCATTATAGTAGAGCATTCGAGCTCCCTACCCCCAGACCCAAAGTCTGTAAAGTGGAGTAGGAGAGGACCAAGTTTGTGTCAAAGTTGGGCATCCGCTTATGAAAATGGAGGGCCCGTCGAACTATGTGTAAATGATGCAGTTATCGTTGCCATGGAATCAGACCACTGCCCAAGGTAGAGGTGGTCGAGACCATAGTGGCCCAGACTTGCAAAGGTGAGTTAGGAGGCAGAACTCCCCCGGTTGTGACAGTCGTAGAGGAGGTATGAGGACTCCCTGACAAAGTAGCAGCATTTGCTTCCATTGCTGCTTGTAGGATTATCTAATGCTCGTGATATGTTACCCTTGGAGGGGAAATCTATATCAGGAGTGGTGCCAACTGTTATCTCCCAAAATAAAACCATCCTTTTGGTTGAGTTTTGTGGTGGATAGCATGGCTATCGGTAGTTGCCTCAATTCATTTTTGAGTCTTTATAGCTACAAAAATTAGGTTTCAGTTTTTGTCTTAGAAAATAATATGTCCCATAAAAGTATTCTTTTCAAAATTTTCATAATTCACTTTCAACAGCTAATGTGTGTCCAAAATTTGAGTGTTAGCTGTGGAAAGTGGCGACTTTCAGTAGCTAAGGAGAAATTCTCATAAGTCTGTGCATTATTGAAAGTGGTGAATTTCAAAATGTCCAACAATCAATTTCGCGGGTCGTGCGCTGTTGAAAGTGCATACTTTCCGCATCTATGGAGCGGTTTTTAAAAGGTCACGCGCTGAGGAAATTCAAGACTTTCAACAGCTAACGGGGGTTTTACGCAGGGTCACGTGCTAGTGTAAGTGGCAAGTATGAACAACTAACAGAGGTGTTTTCCGCGGGCCATTGGTTGAAGAAAGCGGGGATCACATGCGTGATATCCACATCTAAAGGCAATGATGATATGATCATCCCACGTTAGGAAAATCCAAATCATGCGCTGATGAGAGTGGGTAATGATGGAAACTCAATTCTGCATGTCAGAATAGGATTGTAATGCGAGTCCGGCCCAGAAACTCACACTCAACACTCATGGAATCTGGGATGGCAAGTTCAAGTTCAGTGGTGCAAGTACAGAGGAGGTACCACCGGCCTGACAACATCAAATCGAATAGTGGTTTCCATATCACACATCATTTCTGGAATTCTGTTGAAGTTTCATTTGTTTCAAAACAGAGCCGAAGTCCGAAGTGATTTCAACAGCGCAGAACCTTAGCTCGACCGATAGTTGCAGGGGTTATAAATTGTCAAGATTTTCAAGTTATAAAATGGTGAGGAAGCGCAGCGGGGTTCTACTCAAGAGAGAGATGGATAATCTGTCCTTTTTACAGACACATCCCAAAGTCCAGAAGTGGTACATCATAAGTTTATTATACCTGCCCTCCGAGGTAATGTACAATTGGATACCTCTGAACATCTCCTGCCATTCTTCGTCTAGATAAGAAACTAGCATACCCTTTTTCCATGCCTTGTGCATGTACCCCTCTTTCAAATAAACTGTGAAATCCAAATTTTTGGGAGCAGTGGTTTTAAACCAGTTCTGACCGGTTCTTGGTAGGCCTATTGTTGCAGCAATGGTAGCTTCATCTACCACAATCTCCATGGACCCGATGCGAGCCTTGTTCCCATCGAAATTCTTGGCAAAGGCTTCTGCTGTAGACTAGTATCCTAGTCCAACAAGCTTTAGCCAACCCCAATCTGACTCCTGCACCAGAGTTAGATCCAGTTCTCGAGCCTGCCTGGGCTCAAGGTTCCCTTGCCACTACCGATTCCTTAAACTTAGTCTTTCCCTCTAACAAGGTGATTTTAGAGGCATTGACTGGTCTGGATAGACCCTAGGATGATCTCCATCACAAATCATACTTCCTCCCAGAGTTAGGAAGAATAGAGGCAGGAGAATTTGTGTTGACTATGAATAGAGATAGGTCTTGTCCTATTAATCCTCTGGCTATGCATGTAGTTTATGCTGAGGGTAATATGGAAACCATCACTAAAATGATACCTATTGATACATCCAGAACCCCTGGCATCATGGAGAATGTCTTCATCGAAGCACACTATTCCCCTGAGGAGATTCAAATCCATATAGATTTATTTAAATAATTCTGTGACGTTTTTGCCTAGTCTTACGAGGAAATTCTAGGCATTGATCCAAGAATCATTGAACATGAAATCACGAATTACCCTGATACCAAGTCAGTCTGACAGAAGCTTCACCTGGTTAATCCTCAGAAAGCAACAGCTATTAAGGCTGAAGTAGAGAAACTACTCAAATCTGGTTTCATCTACCCCATCCAATTGACTCAATGGGTGTCTAATCCCATTCCAGTCAACAAAAAGTACGGTACGATTCAAGTATGTATGGACTTTCATGATTTTAACAAGGCATGTCCAAAATATAATTTCCCCACTCCATTTATTGACCATATTGTTGATGAATGTGCAATCTGTGAGGTATTTTCTTTCATGGATGGTTTCTCAGGATACAATCAGATACAGATCAAACCCGAGGACCAACATAAAACAAATTTTATCCGTATGTGGGGTACATTTGCTTATCACAATATGCCTTTTGGCCTGAAGAATGATGGAGTCACTTTTCAGCGGGCCATATCCTTTGCTTTCCACAATCTCAAACACCTAGTCGAGGCTTACCTGGATGATTTAGCATCATGATCTCGCAATAGAGATGATCATCCCACACACCTCCGACTTATCTTTGAGTGATGTCGCTACTATCGGATTCACTTGAATCCAAAAAAATACAGTTTTTGCATGACGTTGGGTCATCTATTAGGTTTCATAGTTTTGACAACAGGGATCATGGTCAATCCTTTAAAGGTTGAGGTGATAGTTCAGTTGCCTCCCTCGTGCATAGTCCCTTATCTTAATATTCTATAGGGAAAAGAAAACATTTTATGATGTTTCATTGCAACATATGTCGATATCACAAAAGGGTTCATGTGTTTACTAAATAAGGACGTTCATTTCCATTGGGACGAAGTCGCTCAGTGCTCTTTCGAAGCGTTGAAATGCGCCCTCACGTATGCTTCGGCCACCCAATTATAATAAATATTTCTTATTATATTTGGTCACTGTAAATTCAACCATCAGCATGGTCTTGGTTCAAGAAGACGATTTTCTTGAAGAGAACATGATTTATTACCTAAGTCGAGGCCTGGTTGGACCAGAACTCAACTACTCCCATGTTGAGAAACTTGCGTTGGCAGCAGTACATATTTTCCAACGGTTCTGTCTGATCCAGGTGGATATCGGGGGCCACACACCTTTTCCAAATGGCTCAAAACAATTTTCTGGCCATTTTGGCAATTTACTATTTTTAGCAGGTTTTCACTTCCGGGGCCATTCTGAGGGCCTAAATGAAGTTTTTTCGAGATCGAGGTTATCAATGATAGCCAAAGGCATGATTGAGTCCCCAAAATGAATCTCCTCGAAGATACCTTTCCAACGAGCTATCACACGCCTAAAACGGAGATCGTATGCAAAAGTTACGACCCCGG
>JZKD02S1886439.1:248806-270070 GCA_000966675.3 Picea glauca | reverse complement strand
AACTCTTATACTATTGTTCATTTCTCATTGGATATAGTTGAATGGTTTAAGTATAATTTGAAAAAGGTTTTAAATTGTACTTGATACTGATTCACCCCCCTCTCAGTATCAACATATAGTTCTAAGCATCTTTGTATGCAGATTTAAGAAGTGATGTTGGGGTTTATATGTGAACCCATGTGGACCTAGGATTTCTATGTGGATGTAGTTTGATGATGTTGATTTATAATTTTTGGTGGATATATTTTTTATTATGTCGATGTATCAGTTATGGTGTATCCAGTTTTGATGATGATGATATATTAGTTGTGGTGGATCTAGATTTTGATGATGATGATGATGATGTATCAGTCATGGTGCATCCAATTTTGATGATGATGATGATGATGTATCGGTTGTAGTGGATCTAGTTTTGATGATGGTGATATATAAATATCAGTGACAGTAACAGTGACATGTTATTTCTCTCATTTATATTTAAGGGTGGAAAGGTGGTGCAAGGAAGGAGATCAAAGTCTCCTTCAAGTTGGTGCTTGAGAAACAAGGGTGGTCGAGTGGTGCACAGGAAGATTGGTGTCTTCAGATAGTAGGTTGGTTCTTGCAGGGGAGTTACAACTTCCTTTGAGTCGGGGCTCATAAAACTAGGGGGTTGGATCCTCCTTCCAGTTGGAGCTGGAGAATCTAGGAAGTTGGAGCTTCCTTCAGGTTGAAGCATGTAAACTAGGGGGTTGGAGCCTCCTTCCAGTTGGAGCCAGAGAATATAGAAAGTTGCAAATTCCTTCAAGTTGGAGCTTGTAAACTAGGGGGTTGGAGCCTCCTTCTAGTTGGTGTTGGAGAATCTTTGAATTTGGTGCTTCCTATGAATGTTATATTCTAGATATATATTAAAAAGTGTTTCGTGGTTTTCTCCCATTTGGGTTTCCACGTAAAATTATTGTGTATTGTACATATGTGGTTATATGTTTATGATATATTAAATGCAATCATAAGTGAATGGAATTATTGATAAGTTAATTTTTACATGTTGTGATTAAAAATGGTAAGAATTGCTCAATACTTATTCACCCCCCCTCTCAGTATTGGTGAATATTCCAACAACTTCTGTGTATTTGGCAATGTTGCATGGACTCACATTCCTGATGAGAAAAGGAAACAATTTCACCCTAAAAGTGAGAAGTGTATATTTATTTCTTATTCTAAATATGCCAAAGGTTACAGGATTCTTCAACCTCATTGTAATGAAATTATTATTATAAGAGATGTTAAATTTGATGAAAATGTCTTGGCTTGTGAGCCTAATTCAGAATTTGTGCCTTCTTCATCCTACTATCCATGTTCGATGTTTGTTCCATAATCTGTTCCCATTCTAGTTTCTTCTTCTTTAGATGATGACATTGAGGATGAAATTCCACCTCCGCCTTCTCACCTTCCTCTAGATGATTCCATTGAAAAAGAACCTAAACCAATACCATTGCTTCCTAGATGGGTCTATTTAACACAAGAAGAAGTTGGTAATATTGTTGGTGATCCTTCATATCAGCGTCAGACATGTTCACAGTTCTAGCAAGCCTCTTCTCTTTTTTATCAAGTTTTACAGGCTCGTGACCCAAGGAAATTTGCAAAATATTTAGGTCATCCAAATTAGGATACAATAATGAATGAAGAGTAGTGTTCTTTAATGGAAATCGATACTTGGGATCTTGTATCTCTTCCGAAAAGAATAAAAATTGTTGGATGAAAATGGGTATAAAAAACTAGGTATGTGTCATATGGAAGTGTTGAAAGACAAAAGGATCGATTAGTTGTCAATGGATTCTCCCAAGTTGAAGGAATTGACTATAATGAAACTTTTTCCCCTATAGACAAAATGAATTCCATCTGCCTTATTGTATCCCTTGCCTCTTCACATAAATGGGAGGTCCATTAGATGGATGTCGAATATGAATTCTTGCATGGTTATTTGCAAGAATAAATATACATGGAACATCCTCCTTCCTATGTCCATAATGACTCCGGTCTTGTTTGTCGCCCTACGAAATCTCTTTATGGTCTTAAGAAATATCCTTGAGCTTGGTATGCCAAAAATGGACAACTTTATTTTTTATACTAACTTTTCTAGATGCCATTCTGACCCTAATGTATATAACAAGAAAGTAGGAATCCATCACATAATCCGTGTTATTTATGTTGATGACCTTATCCTCATAAGTAGTGACCCAAAATTTTTAAACCATGTGAAAACCAGCCTTAAGAAGAAATTTGAAATGACCGACTTAGGCTATTTGCATTATTTCCTTGGCCTCCAAGTTTTGCAAACCAAGGAAGCAAATTTTCTTTCCCAGTATAATTATGCATGTGACCTTCTTCGTCACTTTCATATGGAAGATTAAAATCCATCCCCTTCTCCCTTCCAATATGAAGTCAAACTTTTTTCCACCTGTACTTATCCCGAATTTGATGAAACTTTATATCATCAGTTAGTTGGTATCTTCTTATACTTTACTCATACTCATCCTGATCTTTCCTTTGTTTTTGGTCTTGTTTCTCAATATATGAAAAAACCCCATGAAATCCATTAGAAAGAAGCTAAAAGGATACTTCAGTATGTTCAGGGTAAAGTTCAGTTTGGGATACATTATAGCTTAGGGGAGACTCCTTTATTGGTTGGTTTCACTTATCCGAATTGGGATAATGACCCTGATGCTCAAAAGTCTACTGCAGATTATGTTTTCAACCTTGGTTCAAGACCTATGACTTGGAACTATAAGAAAGAACATGTTATTGCTCATTCTTCAGTAGAAGTAGAATATCGAGCAGCAGTTAATGTAATTCAATAAGCCTTGTGGCTTCAATGGATCCTTTCATAGTTTGGATTATAGCATCATCATCTGACCACCCTTTGGTGAGATAATCAAAGTTCCATCAATATCGCCAAAGATCCAATTCAACATATATGTAAAAAACACATCAAACTACACATGTAATTCATCAAAAGGCTCATTTATGATCAAGTTATTGAAGTGATATTTTTCCCTATGAAAGATCAAGTTGCACACATTTTCACAAAGTCTCTTACAGAAGAGAATTTTTCCAAACTGCTATCCATGTTAGGAGTTTAGGAATTTGTCATTATGGAGGGATAGGCTCTAATGCCTCCTTCCTTATACTATTGTGTATCTTTTGTAAATCCTTCAATCCTATCCCAAGTTGTTCTTAAGGGGGATGTCAAGATATTTAGACACTTAGGATTTAGTTAAGATCGACTTGGTTTAATGTGTCATTAGGTAAAAGTCAGTTTCTTTAGTATGCATTTGTAGCTAGGTAATCTAACAGTCACGATATGTTACTAACATAGAGTGATATGAGGGATCATATTCTCCTCGATCTTAATGGCGACATTTATCCATGGATTAACACCCAATTGGTCCATGATATATATTTAAAGAGCATGGAGTGGAATTTGTAGATGATAAATTGTAAGAAACTCTCTTGTAAATCGCTCTATAATCTTTTTTTCTTTTGCATTAATAAATTTCTCCAAGTGGCCACATTGGCTAGTGTCACAGATGTTTCCTCGTAGGGGTTTTTCAACATGAAAACGACAGTGTGTTGATATTTGATATTGTTGTTTGAGTGGTTATTGAAGGTGTCCGTCCTCTATTGGAATACCTATGTTTTCAAATAATTTGGCCCTATAGTTGCTAAGAGACCACTTCAAAGTCCCCATATTCCATGTATTACTCTTTGTATACATCATGGGTAAAAGGATCCATGTGAATAAGAGTCCCAAAACTTGTAATATTGGATGTGGCTAGCCTTGAAAGCATGTCTGCAAACTTATTAGCATTTCCCTTCCTATATTTGATGACTAGATGAAACTATTACAAAAACATCATCCACTTGTAATGAATAGTTTTCTTATGCTTACTCTGGGCTTGTAAATATTATACTAGCCAATGATCAATGTGGATAATGGTTTCCTTTCCCATCATATAGTGCTTACAATTCTTAATATCTTGAACTAGGAAATAGAGTTCCTTATCATATATAGGGTATCTCGGGACTCTCCCATGAAACATTTCATAATGATATCTTACCATCTTACCTCCCTACATCAAGATTTCTCCCATATCATATCCACTTGCATTTGTCTCCACTTTGAAATGCTTCTGCAAGTTAGGAAGTGCAAGAACTGGTGCTTGAATGATATTGTGTTTCATATCATTGAAATCTTATGCTAGTTGTTTCCTCACTAGAAACTCTTACCATTGGATGTTATGGCATGGAGTAGCACATCTACCGCTAAAAAGGATTTTATGAACTTATGTAGTTATTGCATTGCCCCATCAAAGCTCCTAACTTTAGTGACAATTTAGGAAATAGCCACTTGACAATAGCCTCCATCTTCATGGGATATATATTGAGTTCCCCTCCACCAATCACTCATGCCAAATACACCCACAAATGTTGACAAAACACACATTTATTAAGGTTAGATAGTAGATAATTCTCTTTTAGAGTCTCTAATTCCTACATGAGATGTGATATGTTCTCTTCCTATGTGGAGATATAAACAAATATTTTATTCAAATACACTATTACAAATGAATATAAATAAGGACTCAATACACAATTCATCAATCACATAAATTTACATGGTACATTACATAAACCAAAAATCATGACCATCCATTCATACAGACCTTGCCTTGTCTTGATGGTGGTATTCTGGGTGTCTTACTCTTTAATGTTTATCTGGTGGTATATTGATTCAACATTTCTTGTTCAATTATTTATAGTTGATACACATTCACCAAGTCCCATCCTTCTTGAGTACTATGACGATAAGTGACCCACAATGTGAGGTTCTTGCTTGAATTACTCCCTAGTCTAGTAACTACTAAAATTGTTTCTTCACTTCATCTGCTTCTAGGATAAACTATCTATACAACCCCATATTTGGTAATTGGGAGTCTAGAAACAATTATATCTTGTGAATCACTTCCCTCTTAGGAAATAACCCTTTAGGATCCTAGAAAACTCCTCTATATGCCTACAAAAAATCCGATATTTAATTCTTTTACCCTTTGGTAAATCCCTCTAGGGATGCCTTTACTCTTACCAATTCATGCCCTAGTTAATTATCTCTTAAGAAAATAAAAACAAATTTTGTACTAGAATTGACCAACTTTTTGGAATGGTTATCACTTACCATAGAGATATTTGATTTAACTTTGTGTGAATTGATTATGAAAGTATTCCCATCATTGATCAGGCAGTGTTGGTTTTCTCTCGTGAATATTGCATCCCTCATATACGTTTGTAGGGGATTCCAAACACTACACCAAACACATTAAGGGGTATTGCATCTAAAACCACTTCATCATTAAAATATACACTTATAGAAAATTTGATCTTACATTTTATTAATCTAGATATATGCATCCTTATTTACCCATCCCAATGTATATGGGCTTGAATGATCATGAACTTCCAACATAATCTTACATACCAAATCACTTGCTATGAGGTTTCCCTATGAATCAGAATCAAACTGAGCATCCACCTTGGTATTTTTGACCTATATCTTAATATGGAAGAGTTTTTTCTTTTCATTCTCCTCCTTGTGATGAATGATACCCAAATTCACCTCCTTCTGCACTCAAGTGTCAACAATCTTCTCATCCATACATGAGCTACTCTCTACCATGTTGCTTAAATCCATGCCTAGCAAGTTCTTCTTCTTGGCATCATTCTTATAGCTCATTGGATTCAGCTATGGATGTAGCTTCTAGGACTTATATTTCATGTGACTATAGATATTATTATGGTTGTAGTAGTTTTTTTATCCTTACAATCATGTGTAGTATATGTCATTTTCTTGTATTTTTCTTTCCATTTATTCTTCGCCTCCTTGGAAGCATATTTATAGTCTTTATGTTTAGAACCATTTGGTTGTCCTTTCTTATGGCCTATGTTCTCTAGGTATTATGCCTCATCAATGGTCCTAGGTTTTAAAAGAATAAATTTTTTCTATAGATGGTTGTGTAGACCCCTTAGATACTTGAGGAGTAAATATAGGTTCTTGGGAGAAACACCCAACATAATCACCATTTTCATGAACTTTGTGGCATACTCTTGCACACTTTTCCCTCACCTCTACTTGAAGTGATTTCAATGGATCCATTGGTCCTCTACATACCCAATAGAGTATAATTGGGACTTGACAATGGTTGTAAACACCTCCCACTTAGTTATCAGTGGATAACCCTCCAACCTGAGTGTCTTTGTGTGGCTTTCCCACCAAGTTAGTGCATGTCCCTCTAGTTTCAGTCAGGAAAATGAAATCTTATGCTATTTTTCTATATTATGTACACTAAAATACACCTATAAATATTCCAACCAATGATTCAACTTAATATCATAAATCTCACCTTGATATGGTTTGATTTCTATTTTTTCTTCCATTTTAAACAAAGGTTGTGGAGTGATGGAACTAGAACTTGGTTGTTCTTTCTTAGGATCTTTTTTTTACTCCTTTTATGGGTCTCCACTATCCCCAACTTTCTCATCTAATCTAACTTATAAGTTATAGATACCAACCTGCACAAAAGGTCTGAACTTGTTCACTAGAACCACCATGAAGAGGGCCATGTTGTGACAAATATTAGTGAATTTTTATTCCAACCTCACAAATCTCTCTTCTACTACATTCTAAGGGTTGTTATGACTAGACTCATGTTCCATGGATAGGTTTCTATGACTTCCTTCTTAATCCAATTCCTAGATTCTACAACTTCCCATGAAAACACCAAAGAAAACTCCTCTAATACCAAATATGATTTGTAAATTTCTATGAATATTCCACTGGAATGGTTCATCACAACATAACTTGCAACATTATAAAATATTTTGTTATGAAATTTATTTCCTTAGATCCCATATTTATGATGAATAGATTAATTCTCAAATTTATGTAAATAATTGAAATATGAACATGAAAGAACAATAAAATGAACACACCAATCACAAAAATGTACATTATTGGAATACTAAGAGGGGGGTGAATCAGAATGAGCACAATTAGTACTTTTAATCACAATATAAAACCTCCAATAATGTTCAATAGTTTATCAACACCATAATTCAATGCATAAACATCACATAAACACAGTACACCATAATTTTATGTGGAAACCCAATGCGGGATAAAAAAACCACAGAATTATTTTCTTATTTATCAAAGAGAACATTCATTGGAAGCACCAAATTCCTATTTCTCTAGCTACAAATGGAATGAGGCTCCAACCCCCTATTTACAGGATGCAACCTGAAGGAAGCTCCAACTCCCTAATTGACTAGCTCCAAATGGAAGGAGGATACAACCCCCTTTTCTTGCCCCGTCCAACCGCCCTGAAATATAAATGTAGACCAATTTGTCACTACCTCTGTTGCTATAACTGATAACTTGTTGTTGTTATTGTTTATGATACTTCAATTTCTACTACTAATTTCAATATATGATCAAGGTTGTGACTACTCATACCTATTACCAAGATCCATAAGAGAGTTCTCCAAATCAAATTCTTATGAATCACTAAGATATATATGTTATAGATGTCTTCAGAATACACACCATAATATACACAAGAAGACATACCTTCAACCTGTAGTTGACCTGGGTTTTAGATCTCTGATATTAAACCATTTTTCTTGATAGGTTTGTGACCCACACACTTCCTTCTCGTGGGTATTCATTATTTTCCCTATTGAAGCTCATATATGTATGTGCTTTTCCTCCTGAAACTCGTGGATTTACACAAAGGATCTAGATCTGTAACTCTTTCTCCATACACTCAGCTCCTGCAAATTTATTCCTTCACTGGAATTCATTGACCTCGACTTACTAGCTTCATATTTGATAATTAGTATTCCTAGGAGTGATCTTCTAATTGAATCTTCTATGTGTTTTAATGAGGATCGCATGATGACATGCAACTCACATAGTATCTCATGATGATATGCAACTTCTTAACTTTTGTTTACATTTATTTTAACATGCAACTAACATGTAGCTTATTAACTTATGTTTACAACTACTTTACCTTGATATGCAACTTGTTAAGTTCCTCTTCAAGGGTTGACATCAATGACAACCAATCTTTCAACAATTCAATGACAACCAATATTTCAAAAATACCCCCCTTTGGCATTGATGGTAACAATTAGACTTGGTTGATGGAAACACTTATGCTCATGATGGCTCCCCCTATCTTCATGCCTCTTCTATTTGTTTAAATGCCTCTATTTTTCTCTCCCCCTTTGACACCAATGGAAAAGGGTGACTTCTCCTTGGGGTTGCTTCCCTTGTTTGTAAGCCTCTAATCTCTACTGATGTTTCTCTTTATGGTTCTTCCTCGTGTAAATATATAATAAAAAGAATTCAAAAATCATTCAATTTTTTCATGATTACTGCTACTATCCCCCCTATGGTACTATGCCAACTTCCATGTAGATCATTGTGGGGATGAAACTACTCCTAGTTTCTATTGAAAATACTCAAAAGTCTCCCTCCGAAGAAGTTTGGTGAAGATTTCTACAATCTATTATTCTATCAAAACATACTCTACCGTGATGTTCTTCTCTGTAAATTGTTCCCGTAGAAAGTGAAACTTGATTGGAATATGTTTTGTCTTGGAATGCATCACTAGATTCTTAGAGTTACTTATAACATGAGTATTATCACAAAATATCGGAATAGGCTCGTCATATTCCACCTATATTTCTTGCAAATTTTGTTTCATCCATAGAACATGTATAACATGTTTTTTGACGATTTAAAACGTCAATGTAATTTCGCCCGCAAAGTGTTGCTAAAGCCTATTATTATATAAGACTAAATAATGCTAGTAGGTGGGACCCCTTGAACTTTTGACGATCAGACATGTTCATTTTCAATGTTATGATGATGTGCTACAAAGGTTTACATGGTTGATGAGAATATGGTTTTCATTGATATGAGTTAAGCATTGAGATGGTGTTCCTTCATGACACCACAACCTGCTATTCATATATGCTATTTGTTCTTCTCGCACCTGCACAACAAACATGTTAGTAAAATTACATGAAGCACAGTTTTGAAGAAGACAAAGTATTACAACGAGTGCAAATGAACCTAGTTCTGCAATGCTACATGCATAAAATATTTGTTGATTATTGTTATACCCTAGCTAACAAGGAAATGGCTATGAAATTGTGTTAAATTACATTTTTATATGCATATGGTGGAAATTTTGGTGGCACATTTGGCAAGGCGATAATGCATTGGTTAATGGGATCGATAGTTGATATACATATGTTATGAATGTCGATGGCTCATGGAATTAATGTCTTTGTGATTTTATATAGTCCATATGTATGGTGATTATGTTATGCTTCAGGTTGATGTTGATCACGCTATTAGTGATGATTCTATACATGACCTCTTAGGTTGTATAGTGGTCGAGCAATTTGTTTGAGTTATATTGGGAATATGAATGTGGGTGGCACATTTGGCTAAGTAATAATGTGAATGGTTGAATTGTTAAATGGAACTTGGATTATGCTATGATTTAAATGTGTTGTTATTCTTGATGCATGGGTTGATTAATGGTGTTAATGGGGGGCTCGTTGGCATGTATTGTTGAGTAAATGAGATGTGGGTAAAGGTGGCGTGCATTTACTACACATCACCTTTAACCTTCCCATTGGTCGCCACCCTAGTCAGACTATTGTTTGATCTTGTTCTTGTGTTCACGCTCCAGATTTTTTGTAGGGTGAAACCGCTCAGCCACCTCTCGTCTTAAGGATTTCGATTAACAGGTATGTCTCTTTTGGCCATTCTTGACTTCACTCTGGTTATGAAATGATTTTGGCTCAGTTGTGTGGGTTTGTGTTTGTTTTGAGTGCTACAACTGTGTGGAATTTTGGTTTTGAATAGAAAATGGATGGTTCTACCATGATAGTTGTAAGTTCATCGAAATGGTTAGTCTTCCTGAGTGATAATTATTTGTTACCACTGCATTTTGGTTGAAGGGTTTTGTTTAAATCATGGCTGGATGGTTTCCTTCATGATTATTGGGTTTAACTAGAGCCATGTTTTCCTATTTCAGCCATGTCAAGGAACTGTACAAGCGAATCATAGTCCTCCTTGTGTGTACACCTTTGGCCTCGAAGTTTCACTGCAGTTAGTTCCATTACTCCTGTGAAGGCTACCATGAAAACCCTTAAACCTCTAGACTAAAGTTGCATAGGGAGACTGTCGAGTCTTCCAAGTTGTTTATGGTTATTGTGGTCTATTACTTTGAATACGGGCTCACCCGTTGGTCGTATAGCAGTCGTGTTGGTATGGCTTTTCATCATTGCCTCTATGATAATAGCGTGAACCTTGTATTGTCAATTTTCACTTCTAAAGTTCACAGTCACCCGCCTAATGTCAAAGAACTCAATTGTTTTTAATGGAAGGGCCTATGCCCATTTCGATTGGATGTGTGGGTATACACAACTACCACGGCTTGTTTGGTTGATTGATTTTTTACCATAGTGATGAATTGTTGGTTGATGTACAGTCACTAGTTTTGCACTTATGGTGATTTGGTTGATGGCTGGAATTCATCACGAAACATAAGGCATGGCTATTTAAAACACTATTTTCTAATCAATTACACATGCAGGATGAGTTTTTTCATTTGGGAAATCCATGGCCGAGGAAATAGAGGTAGAGGTAACTAGAACCGAGGCCCAAGAAGGCCCAGGTTCTCTATACATTTTGATGTTGATTCAGAAGATCTTGGCCAATTGTTTCATGTTGCATTATTTAATTTTATTGGGCAGGGAATAGTCCAACCTAGGCCTAAAAGGCCTCCCTTCCAAGCCCCTTAAGTCCCCGGTATTCTTGTGACTCCTCATGTCTCTTTACAGCCTGAAGTCCCTGAAAATGATGGGTGGCAGGAGATTGTTCAGCCAGTAGTCTCCCAACACCATGGCTGGCCCAACTTGACTTTGTTTGCTCCTCCACATTTGAACCCCATTGTCCAAGCCGCCCCTAACCACTCACCATTGCAATCCTCCCATGCTAGAAAGAGATTGAATATTGAATCCCACCATCCATTTGATAAAGGAAAAGTTATTGTTTCCCCTTCCTCACCCTCCAATGACTCCGACAAATCTGTGTCTTCGGGAATGCATTTGAGGGACGATTGTTCCCATGTGATTAGTGATGTAAAGCCTAAAGGCTCTGCCCAACCCAAGGTAAATTAGGGAAAATCAAGAGGTGACAACAGCAACCAAGGAAGGGTTGCATCACAGACTGGAAAATATGGCTTTTGAATTTTATGTTATCTATTTTTTTATGACAGTTGACTTCATGGATTTTGGACAACATGTTTTATTTTGGATATATGAATATTATTTTCAAATTTTATGAGCTAAAATTGCCAAAATTAAATATGTTGAGGGGAGGCACAAGGTGTTGTGTTTTCTTAACAAATGGATTATGTTATAGTTGTTATGGTTGTTATGAACTAAAGGGAGTCACAAGGGGTCCCACCTACTAGTTATTATTTATTTATGACCCTATTATGAATATTACTTTCCCCCCCTAACTAAAGTTAGTTGAGTCTTTACTTAGCTTAACTAATGAATTTCTTCAACTACTCCAACCAATTCTAACTTGTTAAAAGCAAAATAAAGGGGAGGAACAAGGGGGAGGATAGGAGCAGAAGCATGCTAAGGTTTTCTCTTTGATTTCATGTTGAGACAATTCAGTTTTCATTCATTCATATATTCATCATAGCCTAATTTTCTTTTATGATAGCAGGGTCTTATTCTATACAGCAATATTCAGGGCTAAATCAAATCATTCAGAGAGTTGTTCTTCAGAGGTGTTGATCTATCTTTGATAGTATGTGTAGAGTTGTTTGTTTGTGAATTAGTTTTCATGAATGACAAAGGCTATTGTGCATAGTCAAGTGGGCAGCAATCTATGGCGAGTTGATCCAACTTTTAGAGTTCAGTTTTAGTTTTTTGTCAGAGGCCCTTTTGTATGTTCCATCAAGGATGTCTAAGTTTGACTTTGGTCCAAGATTTCTGTATGAGAGTTTGTAAATGAAATGACTCTTTGGTGAATTGGAATGAAATAAAGGATTTCTTTATGTCTCAATTGTCTTGATTAGCATCTTGGTGTCTTTACTTATGTTCTTATATTTATTTCAGCAACTGATATATTCAGAAAATACATAAAAAGTGAATTTCCAACAAGATTTTTTGTTGATAAAAGACTAGCCTAAGCAGTTGTAATTAATACTTGTGAGTTAGGATATTATTTTTGTTGGCTATAAACATAGGGTGAAATTCCCCTCTACTTTACTTTAGCCAAGTAAAGTCTGAAAATTCTTGAGTAACATCAATTCATATATTTTCCTCAACATATATTTGGTGACCATAGTGGGGCGATCTTCGATATCTCTCTAGTAAAATTTTATACTCGATTTTCATCGATACATCTTCCTTTTTCTGATTTTGATTCTTTGATTGTTTTTCTATTGATGAATGTTCCTGTTGCAAGGCAGCCCAATATTGAGCCCAGTCCCCAAGACCAGACCAACATGGTTTTGAACCTGTTTCATACTATTTTAGAAACTTCTAGGACCCGTGTTGAGCTTAACCTTTCTTGGGCAGCAATTGAACGAGATATCAGTACTCAAGAAAAATTGGAAGCTAGACATAGGCAGCCAAGAAATCAGCAGTAACCTTTTTCTTCTTTAGTTTTGGCCATTCTTTCATGTCCTTTGATTATCGTACTTCTAGAAGAAGAAGAGGATTGTCACCTGAAATCAGTCTTATTGTTGAGATAGGAAGGAGAAACTATGTTTTATCTACCCAATAAAGTGCTCTAAGGAGAAATTTATTTGATTCATCCAGCTTGTCTTTCTTTCCCTCACCTATCATCCACAAGATGGCATCTAGTGTCACTAGAAGTGCTCCATATTCCCAATTTTCATCGTCATCAATGATTGGTAGCTTGTATAGCCACCATATCCATGTCCAATCTACTACAAACCCCACTAAAGTCGTTAAAAAGTATGGGCTTTTTCAGTTCGAAGAAGATGCCACAACCACACCATGGCATGTGTCCTCTCCTCTTAACCTAGCACCTTCTACTCGCCCACTTCCGAAGTTTAAAGAGAATCTGCCTAAGTTTTGAGGAAATAACATTGTCAGTACCAATGAGCACCTAGTGCCATTCTCTAATGCTTGTCATAACATAGGATCTAACGACAATGATACCTACATGTGCTTTTTCATCAACTCCTTGGAAGAAAAGGCTGTAGCCGAGTTCTTTGACCTTCCTCCTAAGATTTTGTCCACTTCGGAGGAATTAATCTATTGGTTCAGTCAAATTATGGGCAATATAAAAGCCCAAACGAGAAGTTAAGGGAGTACAATAACGTCACTTACAAAGATGGTGAGACCATAAGGTCTTTCAACTTGAATTTCACCAAGTTGTATAATAAAATCCCCGAACTTATTCACCCTCATAACCAAGCCACCTTCATTCATTATTACAATGCATTTCCTTCTCCTTACCATCATAGGCTGGAAGAAAAAGCCATTGATAGTATAGGTTCATCTCAGCACACTTGTTCATAGTACGAAGAATGGCTTCAACGAACTGGTCTACCCCAGGGAGAATTAGTTAGACAGACAGACATGTCTACTCTCTTACAGCTAGTACAAGATATGAACAATCGTATGATAGCATTTGAGCGAAAGGGTGCTATCTCCCTTATCACCCCTGGAGCTTCATCCTCTTCTACCCCTCCTTTTAGAACTCTGGTTGAAAATAATTTTCATCCTAAAGCTATCCTGCCTAGGAGTTGGTGTAACTTTTGCTAGGAACACCATGAAGAAACCATGTGTGCGGTAAGGAGGAGTGTCAGAGACAAGATATTTGGTAAAATACCAGAAGCTACTATCGTTGTCCTATATATTGTTGAGCCAGAAGATGTCATGGTCATCAATACCAGGAACAAAGCCTATGCCCCAAATAGAAAATTTGACCCTACTCGCAATTCTTCTAGCCCAAGCTCATCCTCAACCGTTGTTGCGCCCCAAGTTCCTAAAATTTCTAAGAGTCAAGGAATCACTCCTCCTCCCCATTCTTCCAAATAAAATATATTGAATCAATTGGCTAACATCAAAGCAAATGAAACCCTCCTAGACATGGTTTTCGTCCCTGAACAACATATGCATCTAAAACAATTCATGGAAGGAAAATATTATGTTGTGGAAAATCTTTCTGAAGAGATGAGCGAAGAGGATTCTTCTGTAAATAAAGTAGGTGTACATAACTTCAGATAGCCTATAAAAAATACCCCTTTTATATTTCTGTAAAGATCATGGATAAAATCGCCCATTGTTTCCTCATTGATGGTAGTTCAGGCCCAAGTGTCATGTCGAAGATTATTATGGAAGAGCTAGGCTTATCTTGTACAAACGAAAATGCCCAAAGCATGATTTCCTATAATAGTACACAACAAACACTCATAGGAGAAATTAAATATGTAACCTTGGTTTTATGTGCTCACCCTAAGATAAGGACAACCCTTAGCATTCAGGTGATTGATATGCCTGTAAGCAATTATTAAATTATGCTAGGAAGAGATTGGCAAGCCCTAACAGGTGGATACCTCTCACTCAACGGGATGCATTTATCCATTCCTTGGAATGTTAAGAGTATCACAATTCTTAGAGAGGGAAGGATTTCACCCTACATAGAGAATGTCCCGCAATATAACGTAAACTATGTCGAAGAAGACCTAGGAGTATATTCCATCTTTGTTGAAAAAGATAATATTCCTTTGGAGAGAATTGATTTAGATAATGATTTATGGCATATGTACTTTGATGGTTCATGCTCTAGTGAAGGAAATGGGTTGGCATTACCTTGGTTTATCCTACAGGAAAAATTCATAATCTGTCCTACAGGTTAGAGTTTTCTTGTTCGAATAATTTCGTTGATTTCAAAGATTTATTATTTGGCATTGAGAATGCTCTTAATCTCGGTTGTGGTCACCTTTCAGTTTTTGGAGGTTCTGAGCTTGTTGTGAATGTAATACGCAAGATATGCCCTCCTAGAAACGAGCTTATGGAAAAATACTCCCAAAATGTTTGGGCACTTGTCTCGAAGCTTTTATATTTCAACATCACTCATGTGAAGAAGGAGTTGAATTCCATGGTTGATCGGTTAGTTGTCTTTGCAGCCTCTCCTAATCAAAAAATTTTACCTCACAGGGCCGATTGCGCTTTTCAATCCCTATATCATCCATATTTTCCTAACCATGTAGGATCTTGGAAGGCCCTCCTTGATGATGAGAGAATTTGTTCTATCATCCAAGATGAACCTCTTAAGCTCAAGGAAACTATATCCATGGAAAATAATAAGACTCCTTACGGCTTGAGTCCTCTTGAGGGTTCATTTTTTTTTAGTGTTGGAGGCAATAAAGAAAAGGAAGAGGAGTTACAACTGAAGGTGGTTGAATCCATCCCCGTGAACATTAGGACACCTAGATCCTCATCTAACATTAAAATAAATGTCTAGGGTTCTGATAAAGAAGAAATGAAGTCTATTGAATTACTTAGTGGATTTCAAAAGGTTTTTGCTTGGTTTAATGTGGATCTTCATGGTTTTGATCCAAGTCTTGTTCAATATACTATGAAACCAACTAGGCAAAAACAAAGATTCATTAACTCTGCACTAAAAGCAACCTTTCGTAGGGAGTCGAGGAATTTCTCTAGGACTGAAATGTTTTTTTTATTCCACCCTAAATGGGTCTCCAAATGTGAACTTGCTTCAAAGACCATTGATAATATTATAACCTGTATTAGTCTTCGAACTTTCGGGCAAGCAATTATGAGAAATCCTTTCCCCCCTCTCAACATGAAAATGTTTCTGCAGCAGATCGTAGAGTTACACTTGGAGCCCTTACTTGACAGTTTGTTTGGTTACAATAAAATCAAGGTAGAAGGGGAAAATATTCACAAAACCACTTTTACTACTAATTATGATGCTACATCTCACAGTTGCCTGCCTTCTGGTTTATTTGATACAAGTATCGCCTTAAAAATGCCTATACAGACAACTTTCGATGAATTGGTTAGTCTCCATGCTTATCTTGATGATTTAATCGTATTCGGAAAAAGGTTGATAGTTACATCAGAATTTCAAGTGTTGGGTCATTTCCAGATTACTTTTATCTTGGACACTAACTCAGAAATTTCAAAGGAATTACAAAGACAATGGTTTTCCCACACCACTAACAGTCCTCGCTTGAGGTATTGCGAGGGACCAATGTGAAAGGTCTTTTTGTTGATTGTATTCTTCTGTATACTAGTAGTTTAGCTTTGCTTTCAATTTTTGGGATTCTTTTTTCTTCTTAATAGATTTTTTCTTTCTGAGTTGAATTTTTGTTGCGTTTTATTTGTGTCTTTTAGTACTGTTGTTTTAATTTCTGCATTACGACTTATGTTGCAATTTTTGTCTTTATCATATTTTAAGTGTTTGGTCAAGTTAGAAGGTTGGATCAATTCTTCCACAGTGGCACCTCTGAAAAATCATTGTTAAACAATCGAGCTTACACAGTTGTTATGATCTTTCCTCTGAAGGGCCTTTTAATGTGTTACATATTTCCATTGTTATCTTATGAGGAATTGGTTGTTTCCCGCTTCTTCTTGCCATTTCTTCATCCATCGAGATCTTAAGAGCAAATATATAAGTTTTCCTCTTTCAAGTTGAGAGCATTTTACAGTCAAATGATTATGCATACAGTGGTAAAACCCCTCATATTTAACACTTTTCATGAGTTAGTCCTAAATTCTCGTTCATCTTTCCATTAAATACGCTCACTTCCCCCTGTTTCATAATCATTTGAGTTGCGTATTATTGAGGTTACTATCCTTGGTCTATGAAACCATGAGTTCTGAGTTCTAATATGTTAAAAAAAAAATCCATGTGGAGTCACCAGTTTGTTGACGATTTAAAACGTCAACGTAATTTTGCCTGCAAAGTGTTGCTAAACCCAATTATTATATAAGACTAAACAATGCTAGTAGGTGGGACCCCTTGAAATTTTGAAGATCAGACCTGTTCATTTTCAATGTTATGATGATGTGCTACAAAGGTTTACATGGTTGATGAGAATATGGTTGCCATTGATATGAGTTAAGCTTTGAGATGTTGTTCCTTCATGATACCACAACCTGCTATTCATATATGCTATTTGTTCTTCTCACACCTGCACAACAAACATGTTAGTAAAATTACATGAAGGGCAATTTTGAACAAGGAAAAGTATTACAACGAATGCAAAGGGACCTAGTTCTACAATGCTACATGCATAAAATATTTGTTGATTATTGCTAAACCCTAGCTAACAAGGAAATGGCTATGAAATTGTGTTAAATTACATTTTTATATGCATATGGTGGAAATTTCAGTGGCGCATTTGGCAATGTGATAATGCAATGGTTATACATTGGTTAATGGGATCGGTAGTTGATATACATATGTTATGAACGTCAGTGGCTCATGGAAGTAATGGCTTTGCGATTTTATATAGTCCATATGTATGGTGATTATGCTATGCTTCAGGTTGATGTTGATCACACTATTAGTGATTATTCTATACATGATCTCTTAGGTTGTATAGTGGTCGAGCAATTTATTTAAGCTATATTGGGAATATGAATGTGGGTGGCGCATTTTTCAAAGTAATAATGTGAATGGTTGAATTGTTATATGGAACTTGGATTATGCTATGGTTTAAATGTGTTGTTATTCTCGATGCATGGGTTGATTAATGGTGGTAATGGGGGGCTCGTTGGCATGTACTACTGAGTAAATGAGATGTTGGTAAAGGATACATGCATTTACTACATGTCACCTTTATCCTTACCATTGGCCACCACCCTAGTCGGACTATTGTTCGATCTTGTTGTTGTGTTCACGCTCCGTATTTTTTCAGGGTGAAACCGCTCAGCCACCTCTTGTCTTAAGGATTTCGATTAATAGGTATGTCTCTTTTGTCCATTCTTGACTTCACTCTAGTTATGAAATGATTTTGGCTTAGTTGTGTGGGTTTGTGTTTGTCCTGAGTGTTACAACTATGTGGAATTTTGGTTTTGAATGGAAAATGGATGGTTCTGACATGATAGTTTTAAGTTCATCGAAATGGTTAGTCTTCCTGGGTGATAATTCTTTGTTACCATTGTGTTTTGGTTGAAGGGTTTTGTTTAAATCATGGCTGGATGGTTGCCTTCATGATTCTTGGGTTTAACTAGAGCCATGTTTTCCTGTTTCGACCCTGTCAAGGAACTGTCTCTCTTTCACAAGTGAATCATAGTCCTCCTTGTGCATACACCTTTGGCCTCGAAGTTTCACTACAGTTAGTTTCATTCCTCATGTGAAGGCTACTGTGCAAACCCTTAACCCTCTAGACTGGAGTTGCACAGGGAAATTGTTGAGTATGCCAAGTTGTTTCCGGTTATTGTGGTCTATTACTTTGAATATGGGCTCACTCGTTGTTCGTATAGCAGTCGTGTTGGTATGGATTTTCGTCACTGCCTCTTTGATAATAGCATGAACCTTGCATTGCCAATTTTCACTTCTAAAGTTCATAGTCACCCGCCTGATGTCAAAGAACTCGGTTTTTTTTTAATGGAAGGGCTTATGCTCGTTTCGATTAGATGCGTGGGTATACACAGCTACCATAGCTTTTTTGGTTGATTGATTTTTTACCACAGTGGTGAATTGTTGGTTGATGTACAATCACTAGTTTTTCACTTATGGTGATTTGGTTGATGGATGACATTGGTCATGAATGCTTAGGATTTCTCACACGGGTCACATCTTTGTATGGTGCTTTGCAAATGAAACATGGGGCATGATAACTATGGCTTCCCTAGGGTCGAATGATAATCAAACTGAATAACTATAGAAGATGTATCCACGCCATCCTTTTGTTGTTGGTTGAGTAGGCCTGAGTGCACACAACTTGATTGAATCACGGTGTGACTTAAACGAACCAACCACTTATTAATGCGCATAGCCTCAGCACGATATGTTGAGTTATTATCATGACTATGTGTTTGTTGTGATAAGTGGAAATTGTGGAGTTTGGCTAGTTGTGCATTGTGTGTAGTATGGATAATTCATTTTTATACTCAGTGATACCCTGAGAGTTTTAAGCATGTTATTTATTGAAATTGACCATTGTTGATGACAATCATGTTGGATATTTGTCTCAACTCTTAAGTCACATTGAGTTGTTTTGTTTTACAGTGGTATGGTTACATTGCCTTGGAAATTTCTTCTTGCATAGCCTATGTCTAAATGGCGGTTGTTGGTTGTATAGTCAATTGTCATTTTAGGCATGGCATGTGAGGTTTTGATTATTTTGGTCTTTTATTACATATGTATATGGGAACAAATATTATTACAGTTCTTGATTTTCCCTATTGCAGAAATAGTAAATTCATTATTATTTTGGAACATGACTTTTAAATATAGATGTGGATTGAAGAAACATATGACAGTGGTGGATGTTAATGATTACAGATTGGGAATGAGTGTTTTTGTTGATTGTTATAAAATGCAGAATGTGCGAATAAAGGGAATAGAACCTCTTACAAATTGTGTGAAATACTTAGTGTTCTGTAATGGAATTGTGTTGGATATTAATGGACAATGAACTAGTCAAATACATAGGAATTATTACTCAGTCATCTGATTGTTGGTTGATGCATCTATTCTTACTGCGGAATGTTTTATGGATTTCTTGATTAATTTCATGAACAGTAATCGTTATCCTCCCCTCTCATTATCTTACTTTCCACTAATTACAAACCCTTCACATATCCCAGATTCATTGTTTCACTCCCTATTCTAATATTGATTACAACCAAGAGAATTTTTGTGTTAAGTGGATGAAGTGGAAATATCTTAGGTAGATTGCAGTGATGTTTTATTTGGTTGATTTACAGTTGATTTTTTTTATCATTAAGCAGTGACCATTTTTTTCTCGCCTTTAATTATATCATATTTCCGCTCAATACAAACCCCTCACATTTCCCAGAACACTATTTCACCCCCCTGTTCATTGATTAACATTAGAACAATTTGTATGGATTGGATTGCATGAGCCTGATACATTTTGAGCCAAATCTATTTCATATTTTTAAGAGTTGTCATGCATGGCTATTTAAAAGACTATTTTCTAATCGATTACACATGCAGGATGATTTTTTTTCAATCGGGGAAGCCATGGCTGAGGAAATAGAGGTAGAGGTAACTAGAACCGAGGCCCAAGAAGGCACAGGTTCTCTATACATTTTGATGTTGATTCAGAAGAGCTTGGACAATTGTTTCATTTTGGATTATTTAATTGGATTAGGCAGGGAATAGTCCAACCTAGGCTTGAAAGGCCTCCCTTCCAATCCCCTCAAGCCCGTGGTATCCCTGTGCCTCCTCATGTCTCTTTAGAGCCTGAAGTACCTGAAAATAATGGGTGGTAGGAGATTGTTCACCCAGTAGTATCCCAACAATGTGGCTGGCCCAAATTGACTTTGCCTTCTCCTCCACCTTTGAACCCCATTGTCCAAGCTTCCCCTAACCACTCACCAATGCAATACTCCCATGTCAGCAAGAGATTGAAGACTGAAGCCCACCATGCATTTGATAAAGGAAAAGATATTGATGCCCCTTCCTCACCCTCCAATGACTCCAACAAATTCGTGTCTTCATGGATTCATTTAAGGGACGATTGTTCCCATTTGATCAGTGAGATAAATCCTAAAGGCTCTTCCCAACCCAAGGCAAATTCAAGAAAATCCAGAGGTGACAACAACAACCAAGGAAGGGTTGCATCACAGACTGGAAAATATGGATTTTGAATTTTATGTTATCTATTTTTTTATGATAGTTGACTTCATGGATTTTGGACAACATGTTTTATTTTGGATATATGAATATTATTTTCAAATATTTTCAAATTTTATGAGCTAAAATTGCCAAAAGTAAATATGTTGAGGGGAGGCACAAGGTATTGTGTTTGCTTAACAAATGGATTATGTTATAGTTGTTATGGTTTCTATGAACTAAATGGAGTCACAAGGGGTCCCACCTACTAGTTATTATTTATTTATGGCCCTATTATGATTATTAGTTTT
>JZKD02S1886439.1:215517-229607 GCA_000966675.3 Picea glauca | reverse complement strand
AGTTGTTCAAACTGTATTCTGTAGGTTTGAAGCTTTGCATCCTTTACCTTCTCATTACCTTCATAACTATTAATGAGCTTGTCCCACATTTCTTTGGAAGTTCCTAGATGCATAAATTTTACGAATTCTACTTCTGCAAGCCCACTCAAGATAGAATTCATAGCCTTAGCGTTGAAGCTAAATTCTAGTCTGTCATCCTTATTAGCTAGCACAACTAGCTTTACATAACCAGTCTCTACCACATCCCAGACATCTGCACCTAAAGCCATTATGTAGGTTCTCATTCTAACTTTCCAGAAGGCAAAGTTTGTTCCATTGAACAAAGGGGGCTTATTGGTTGAATTTCCTTCATGGCTTGACATGTTTAAGCTTTAGGATCTACCTTTAGATAAAAGGGGTCAGCTCTGATACCAATTGTTGGACAACTGAGAGGGGGGTGAATCAGTTGTTACCATGCTTAAACAATTATGCTTCTTTTAAACTCTTTACTGAGACACTAAATGATGATCACAATAATGCAGGGAAATAAACAATGGCACATTCAGCATTAGTCACTTATATGAGAAATGCAGAAACAGATATTTCATGAGGAAAACCATGCAAGGTAAAAACCTCTTTTTCTTTATATGATAAGTAATGGTTACAATCTTTACAGTATCATACATATGAGCACCAACTCATATTGAGGCTACAACCTCTATTTTGCACGCTGCTACTTTGCTGAGAGCACCAACTCTCTGTTTTCTCTAGAACCCACTAGAAGGAAGCACCAACTCCCTGGTTTCTCTAGCACCAACTAGAAAGAAGCACCAATTCTCTGAGTGTTTCCAGCACCAACTGGATGGAAGAACCAACTTCCAATCATACAGGCACCAACCTGTAAAACAGAGAACAAGAGTTCTCCCTTGCACCACCCTGCCACCCTGGTTTCTCTGGTTGCAACCAGATGGAAGCTACAACTCCCTGTGTTCAAGAACCCACTTGAACATCTGAGGAAAACAGTCCTCCCGAGCACCTCCCAACCACCCTAAAATATTAATTCTTTGTTACTCAAACTTATTACAGTGATATAATGTTCAACAATGGCTTACCAGTCTTATCTCTGTTCTGTTGCATTTCGTTTCTCTGTCTGCCTCATTGCCTTTCTGCTCACATCACTTGTGCATTCTCATCTTCTGCTTTTTATGCTCTGAGTGCCATCTCCATTCTCTGCACAGTTCCTCTTCTGTCCTATTCAGCTACTGCACTCTCCTCCTTCTTCACACCTGAATTACCTTTACCAACAACAATCACAACAACCTCCAACAGCAACAACAACCCCATCTCTTCTCTATGATGTACATTTATAGCTTATGTTCACTTTGTGCATGCAATGTTCACCATGCCTCTACATGCATACCCTGCGTCGTTATCCTCCACCTCTCGAGTGCTCTATCTGATCATCATCGTGACTCTTCAGCTTCTCGGGTCGTTCACACCGCGTGTCCAGCATCACTGTATGTTATACTAATATTCCTCAGTCTCTCTGGTAGTTTCAGACTCTTCGTCTTCTCTGAGACAGTCGAACTCTTGAACTTCATTGACCCTAATCGACGGTTCATGATCTTGATGAATCAATGGTCCTGATCTCATCGTGGCCTTGCACCTTGTTGTTCCTTCGTTGGATATTTTCATCACTCCAAGTCACGATAGGCGAGACTCTTAGATCAACGGTCCACATCTTTTGATGTATTTGACGGTCACGATCATTTCGTAATCTCACATCTCGCGATTCCTATGATGGAGGTTCTCATCACTCCAAGTCACGATAGGCGAGACTCCGAGATGGAGCTCAGATCAACGGTCCAGAATCCTTGGTGATCTGATGGTCCTGATCTTTTCGCGATATCGCATCTCACGATTCCCGTGATGGAGGTTCTCGTCACTCCAAGTCATGATAGGCGAGACTCCGAGATGGAGCTCAGATCAACGGTCCAGAATCCTTGGTGATCTAACGGTCCTGATCTTTTCACGATCTCACATCTCGTTGTTCTTTTGTCTTTCTAGTCAACGAGATGATGATATTTTGCCACATGTCCTCTTGATCCAACGGTCCTTGATTAACACTTGATCTAATGGCTCAGATCATTTCGCAATTTTTCATATCACGAAATCGGCATTCTTGATGCAATGAGTTCTTTGCCTCTTGAATTCGTGATCCGTGAAACTTCGATACAGACTTGAATCAACGGTTCAGATTGATCTTTATTCAGCGGTTGCGATTAAATCACAAAATCGCTTATCGCGATTTTGGGGTTCTTGTTGTCAGGTGAATTGGACATTTCAAAGTCTCGATCCCCGATTCTTCGATGAAGCCTCCTGTCGAGCTTCTCCTGGTGGCGCTCGATCGTTGCCACGCGTCCACATGAATGGACAGTTTAGATCCCATCGGGATTTCACGACTGTTGTTGTCCCAATGCACACGACCTCGAGAACTCCGATTTCCCGATGGCTTATCTCCCTCGCAGCTTCTGCATATCTTATGGCTATCGACCTTTCAAGAAATTTGAATGGGATCCAACGGTCACCGGATCTCTGTCTTCCCTCTCCTCTGCAAACTCCTATATCTTGAGATTTGTTGCGCGCATTTTCCTTAATGTTGTTCCTCCTGAGCTTTCACGTCCGATTCCCCAAGGGATTTTATCCTTCTTATCCTGCCATCTCCACTGTAGTACTTGCCATCAATGACAAGCATACGCTACTTGTTAAACTTTTGCCAACAAAACCATCCTACAACCCAGAACCCCTGAAATACTTTCTCCCATAACAAAATTTGATCAACACTTCCTTCAAGAATTCGACAAGTTAGAAGAGCTAGTAGCAAATCTTGATCAAGCTTTGTACCAAGCTCACTTTCAACAGTTAGTAGAACTTTCTACACTGACTATTATGGAAGCCTCCATCAAACATCAAATAATTCATTCTACATCCCCTAGCCCTACCTCTTCTACTTCTTCTATCACTTCCCCTCCAATCACACAAGTTTTTTTTCAGACTCCTCCACCAATCATGGTAGCAAGATATTCTCCCTTGGTGTTGGTTTCTCCTTTACATGCCATGCCTTGAGAATATCAAACTAGACTTCCTCAGTTTGATGGTATCGGTCCTCTAATTGTGAAACAACATGTTGATAATATGAATGATTATTTTGATTTGCAAGAAGTTGATGAAGCAAATGTCCATATGAGACTTTTTTCACAGACTTTGATCGAAGAAGTCAAAAAATGGTTCAAAGCATTGTGTCCTACTACCATAGTTGAAATTTCTACTTTCAAGGGGATTTTCCTTGACATATGGGAGGTAAATAAAAATCCGCTCCAGATTTTATTAGAATATGAGAATATCAAAATGAATCAAGGGGAAACAGTGTAGGATAGCTGCATTCGTTTCAATAATCTTTATAACACAATTCTAGATGATATTAAACCCCCACAAGGTTTGGCTTTAATCAATTTTCCTGATGGGTTTGATGTTGATATGTCATATCAACTAAGAGAAAGGAATTTTGTAACCCTAGAAGACATGCATAAAAGTGCAGTAATCGTAGAAGCAAATCTATTAGCCATAAGAGCCAGGTAAAGAACAGAGAGAAGGGTTAAAATCAAAGAAGAGACTTCCACGTCTTCTTCGGATGCTAAACTAGATTCCATAGTTAGAAGTATGGGGATAATGATGGAAAGACTAACCACCATTGAAAGGAATCCTCCCAGGGAAAATTAGGATGCCCCTCATATCAGAAATCCAAACTTCAGAAGGAACCCCCCTCACATCAGACAAAGAGATCTGAGAGATCAAAGAGAGCAAAGGGGGCCTGATCATCAGATTAGACCACCTCTTCAGGATAATTACGCTGATGATGGGGATGAGGTAATCGATGGGTTGGATGATACTCACATAAACCTCATGGGTGTTCACAATGATGACTCCATTTTTCTTACTCAAAAAGAAAAAGATCTTTTTCTCCTCTCACAAACAAAGGCGAATGAGGAGGAAGAGGAAACAAAATAGCATACCTTTGATAATTCTATAATGGAGGTGCACAGATAGTACAACTTAAGAAGTAAGAATACTAATGACAATCCAACAAAGAAAGATATTGAAATGAAGAAAACCACTGAGGCCAAGAAAACCTCAGATACTTCTCTTAAGAAATCCCCTGAGAAGAACAATTTTGAATCTTCTGCGAAAAGAAATCCTGAAATTTCGCAAAGATCAAATCAAACTAAGGTCGCATATACTATTCATCCAAATACTTATGCCCAAAGAACTATGACAGGAAAACTAGAAGTGCAGAGCCAAAGCAAGACTTCCACTACTTTCATCCTGGAAGGGGAACTAGCCAAATTGAAAATTCATATTCCCCTATCCAAACTAATGAGAAAAAATGCTTACAGGTCGCAGGTGATTAAAGCATTAAGCATTGAACTATAGATAGGTACAAAAGCATTGAATATTGGATCAGGAACGCACTCAGACATTGTAAATCTTACTGATGATCAACCCGAGTTGTTGTTCGGTCTAAAGTAGATGGACAAACTAACAATGGTGTTGTTCCCCCTTTCTATATTAATCTGAATATCCATGAAAAAATATTACACAATGCTATGCTTGATTCTGACGCCTCTCACAACCTGATGCCCAAAGTTGTGATTGAGAAGTTGGGGCTTGATGTCACTAGACCCTACAAGTATTTGCATTCTTTTGACTCTAGCAAGTTCAAATGTATAGGGATAATTAAATATTTATGTATCACCCTAGCTCAAATCCTAGCAAAAAGTATGGTGATGGATATCGTGGTTGTAGACATTCCCCCAAAATATGGTATGTTGTTATATAGATCTTGGGGAGATAAGATGAAAGGCACTTTGTAGCTAGATATGTCTTATGCTACCATCTCTGTATTTGGACAACAGAGAAGACTGTACAGAGAGACTCTGATGAAGTATGTGGTTAGTAGTCAAGAAAAACCACATAACTAACCATTATACTCTGCACACTATGATCTGGATTCATCCATATTGTACAATGATGGTGACTTGGATAATCAAATTTCTTAGTTGGAAGATGATGCACCTGACATGCAAGAGGATAAAGCAATCACTGAGGTGAAGAACACGGAAACAATAGAAAGTGATGAACTACCAGCCGATTTCTGGAGTATGGATTTTGATGGAGCTATGAGAAAAGAGGGAGCTAGAGCTAGAGTTTGGTTGCATAATCATAAATCAAGGTATTTAGAAATCCACTCTTACAAATTGAATTTCCAATGCACTAACAACATAGCTGAGTATGAAGATTTAATGCTCGACCTGAAACTATTGAAGAAGGTTGGTGCCAAAAAAATTATGGTAAGAGGTGATTCTTAACTGGTCATTAAACAAATTAAAGGTGAGTATTCGGCTAAGAATCCTAGACTCAGAGCCTATATAAATGGTGTGTTAGATTTTTTAGAATGTTTCACTGAAATTGACTTGTAGGGAATGCCCAGAGGCTAGAACATACTAGCAAATGGATTGGCTACTTCGACAACCACATGTGAAATACCTTTCAAACCAAATCGCCAATACACATAAGAGGTGAAGTGCAGACCAACCGTCCCAGATAACATCAGATACTGGTAGGTATTTGGAAACGATGATCAAATCGAAGACTTCCTGCAGTGTAAGAATGATTTCGAATGTACAAATATAGATGTAGAGAAAGATGATGATAATGTAAACAAAACAGTTTTTGAAAATGATAGTGTAAATAAAGTAGATTTGGATTAAATGAATAAAAATGAGAAGACTCTGATGTTTTTCATTTGAAAAACAATGTTTTGCTTGGAGGTTTGGTCCTGTTAGAAGACCTGTTTGATTTTAACGATGTAGCAAAAAATACTAATATTGAAGCTAGTGGTAAAGAGGTCGAAGACTATAACATAGGAACAAAGGAAAAACTCAAGATGATAAAACTTTCCAAATCTTTACCCCCTGAGAAAAAACAAAAATACATTGAACTTTTTAAGGAATATGTTGATGTGTTTGCTTGGGGTTATGAGGATTTAAAATATTATGACACAAGTATCATACAACATAGAATTCCAATAAAAGAAGAACACAAACCTTTTAGGTAGAAACTTAGGAGAATCAATCCCAAGTTACTCCCCTTGATAGAAAAGGAAATTAAAAATATGTATGATGCCAAAATTATAGTCCCCCTGATATTTTCCAAATGGGTTTCTAATCTGGTTCCTACCCAAAAGAAGACTGGCGAAATTAGGCTTTGCATTGATTTAAGAAACCTGAACAAGGTTTCCCTCAAAGACAATTACCCTTTGTCTAAAATGGACCACATCTTACAAAAGGTAGTTGGGGCCAGCAGGATCTCCTTACTAGATGGTTTATCGGGTTATAACCAAGTCCTTTTCCACCCAAATGACCAAGAGAAAAAAGCCTTCACCACACCCTGGGGAACTTTCATGTATGTGAAAATTCCCTTTGGTTTGATGAACGTTGGTGCCACTTTCCAAAGAGCAATGGATATTGCTTTTGTGGACAAGCTTGGTAGGTTTATAGTCATATATCTAGACGATGTGACTGTTTACTCCAAATCTGATGAGGAACATTTACAGCATCTCAGACGAGTGTTTGAGAAGTGTAGAAAATTTGGGATTTCACTAAATCCCAAGAAAACCCTTTTCAGTTTAGAGGAAGGCAAGTTGTTGGGGCACATAATCTCTAAAGATGGAATCAAAATAGATCCCAGTAGAATAGAGGCCATCCAAAAAGTGGAACACCCTAGTAACATCAAAGAATTTCAATCATTCATTGGTAAAATAAATTTCCTAAGAATATCCATACCCAACTTGGCCGAACTTCTCAGGAACATCACAAATATGCTAAAAAAAGACACCAAAATAAGATGGAACACTGAGTCTAAACAGTCATTTGAGCAAGTACAACATGCACTCACATAAGCCCCAATTTTGATAAGTCCATATTACACCAAAGATTTTTTTTGTTCTCTTTCACATCTGAACACACCATCGCAGCAGTACTATTGCATAAAAACAACGAAGGGTTCAAGCACCCCATAGCCTTTTTCAGAAAATATTTGAGAGATGTTGCGTTGAACTACAACATAATGGAGAAACAATCTTTTTCCCTGGTAAAGTCCATAAAAGGTTTCAGAGTCTATATTCTCCATTCTCACACAATTGCATATGTTTTGAACGTTGTGGTAAAGGATATCCTGACTCTGGATATTCCAGATGATAGGAGAGGAAAGTGGATTGTTGTTATTTTGGAATATGATATAGAAACAAAACCCACTAAGCTGATCAAAGGTCTGGGTTTGGCCAAACTGATGGTTGAATCCATTTTTCATGCTCTAGACATTAATTTTTTGGTTGCAGTTGACGAACAGGAAGAGAAGGAAACTCCAAATGTAAAAGAGGTATTCTTAAACTCTCATTGGTACGCAGACCTCATTTTTGTACTTCATAACTAACAAGCTCCTTTTGGTCTAACTAAGACCAAAGCCAGATTTATTAAACTGAAAGATTTGAAATATTGTATTCTAGATGGAAACCTTTATTGGAAAGACCCTGGAGGTATCTTGCTTAATTGCCTATTGAAGGATGAAATTGATAGGGTATTGTAGGATTTCCATGCAAGGCACTGTGGCGGGCATCTAAGTTGGAAAACCACAGCTAACAATATTCTCAGAGCTAGTTTTTACTGCCCACATTGTTTGTTGATGTGCATCAGAAAGTCACCTCATGCCACAAATGCCAAGTCTTTGAAGGAAAAAGGAAGCTTATGCCTCTACCCATGAAACCCATGTTGGTTGAAGCTCCATTCCAACAATGGGGTTTAGAATTTATTAGAGAGATACATCCACCCTCATCAGGCCAACACAAGTGGATTCTCGTCTGATGAGAAATTGTCCTCCTTTGACTACAAACTTTTCTTGAAGAAATTCCTTTTGGTTCTTCTCTTGTTTCCCTTTTTATATTTATTTCCCCTTTTAGAAGCTTCTTCTTCATCACTTTATTTATTCTTATGAGGAAATTTAGAAGCAAAATGACTAATACCACCACAATTAAAACATTTCAATGGAATCATACCTTTATACTTGTTGGTTCTTTTCTTTAATTTCCTTACGAAGTTAGCCATATTCTTTTCATCTTTGTTTGAATCATCACTACAGTTGCAACCTAGTTTTGAATTTTGTGTGTTCTTCTTCTTTGTCTTCTTACATGCCTTGAAAGTTTCTTCCTTAGTGACTGGGTTCTCATGTTCTGCTCTCATTTCATAGGCTATAAATATTCCATGTATCACGTCCATTCTCAATGTACTGAGATCTGCTCATTCTTCTAGGGATGACATTTTAGGCTCAAATATCATAGGAAGAGATTGTGGAAATATTAATTGTTGAAAGGTTAATTATTGAAAGATGAATTGGCATTGAATTGTTCAAAGATTGGTTGGCATTGATGTCAACCCTCAAATAGGAAATTAACATGTTGCATTTCAAGGTAAAGTAGTTATAAACAGAATTTAACAAGTTGCATGTGAGTTGCATGGTAAAGTAACTGTAAACAAAAGTTAACAAGTTTTATGTGAGTTGCATGTCATCATGAGATAGTAAACAGAAGTTAACAAGTTTCTTGTGATTTGCATGTCATCATGAGTTGCATGGCCCTTTCATATCATCATGATATCCTCATTAAAACAAAGAGAAGAGTCAATTGGATAATCACTTCTGAGAATACAGGTTGGAGATTTGAGGCAATGAGTAGAAGGCAGAGAAGTCCAGTAAAGTAAGAAGTTTGCAGGAGCTGAGAGTATGGAGAATAATTTTTAGACAGAGGTTATTTGATTAAATCCATGTCTTTTAGGAGGAAAATCGTGTACATCCATGGGTTGTAGTGAGGAAAAGTGTGGATACGTGCGAACAGACAATGTATAGGGTCATGGACTTGTGAGGACAAATTTGTGAATATTAGGGATCTAAAACTCAGGTGAATTATGGTCTAAAGGTATGTCTTCCTGTCTGTTAGGGTAAGTATTCTGAAGAAATCAGGAAAATGTGTTGTTATAACCCTATGTTTCATAGGATCAACTAGTGACTAGAAATTTTTACTCTTGTTGTATTTTTGGTTGTAAATAATATTTCATTCTGCAAATTATTTACAAAAGAAAAGAAAAGAAAAAGAATAAAAGAGGGTATCAAAAAATGATGAACCCCATGCAATAATAATGTATTGATCCATACAGTCTAACCATGGTCAACTCTTTTGAATTTATGCTTATAGGATTTATGAATAAATCTTGGCTAAATTGTTTAATCTTAGCCAAGTAGATAGGTTAGTTAGTGAATAAATTTGATCAAACTATTTAAACTTGATCAAATATCCCTAGGGTAGAGTAATTTTTAGCCCAATAATCTAATATGGGTTAAATGTGTTAGGTAAATAGATTAGGACATAGGTTAGTTTCTTTTCCTTTCAATAAAACAAGCATAAAGTTGGATGAGGTTATTTGTTTTGATGTTAGAAGGTTGTGTTCTAACCCCCTTAGTGGAAAAATGAAAAGAAGCAACACAAAAAACCCATAAAATGGCACTATCCTAAGTTTTCGCAATAAAATGTGATGCGCGCTTCGTGATTAAAGGGAGCACTGAGATCAATGGCTGAGAAAACGGTGCTTAGATCTATGGCCAACAGGTAATATCAGACCCCCCAAATGTTCTTCCTTTAACCGGGGGGGGGGAGGGTCTGGTATGGTGTTATTCCTCGGTGGGCCCCATCCTAACATGGCGCAATTGTGTTAATTAGGATCCCCCCTCTGATAAACTGTCATACCATATTTTCCATACCACCTCCGACACATGATGTCACACTCCACTATCGTCATTCGCAAGTCATGTGTCATTAATCTGTCAACATACCTTTTCCCCACTCACCCATCACTCGTCACATCTCATCTTCTTATAGCCCAATCCATATCCTCCATGTAATCCTCATGCAACCTGTCACCAATATGCTACCCTCCACCTCATCCCCGAGATATCTGTTGGCCAATCAATGCTACCAAACCTATCTGTTAAGCCTGCTGACTTGTCCCCCACACCCCAACAGATACCTGTTCGCCCAGATAATCTTGTTTTTCACCTTTTCTTCATCATTCATGATCCAGACACCATTGAAATCAACGTCCTCTTCACCCTTTCACTTTCAACTTCCATTAACCTCTGGACATCATATTCAGCATCATTATTTTTCAAACTTTTGCAGATATCAGTTGAAGGGATGGCGCCAAAGTCCAAACATTCAGAGATCAACGAAAATCTATATCTCTGGTACCCCGTCGATCTCGATCAAATCCCTCTAGTTGACAAAGATTACCTGATTTCAGAGCCTAAATGTGAATTCGATTTTGCCAAATTGTGATCATGGTTTAGAGACACTTTCCTAGACCAGAGTGATGAGATTGGACTTTGGGAGTCCAATCTTCCACTGTATATTTTTCCCCAAATTCATCATTTCCCTGAGTTCTCCCTAGAGGGTCAGGTGCACCATCTTCCCAATCAAAGAGTTATTGTCTCATCATCTGGAGAGACCCTGTTCACCATTACAGTTGAAACCATTGACCATATGATGAAAATTCCCAGATCATAATCCCTTTACCCTCTCACCATTGAAATCTTAACCGAAATGTACCATAAATTCTCTTTTCCCCAGAGAGCGCAAATTTTCAAACTTTTACTCCCTGAGAGTGCCCAATTCCCCAAGAAAAATCCCCCTTATCAGTCTTCCATGTTCTCAAAAAAAGGTAATCAAGTCATTTCATCCCTGTGTTGTTTTCTTGGGTATTATTCAAATGAATGGGTGGACGAACCCATCATGGGTTTCTTGTCCATTTTCTCAACTGAAGAGAAGGCCACCATCCAGTTTAATTTCATTCAGATTATCGTTGATAATATTCAAGAGAAACTTTTCAAGTTTCCTACAGAAGGCATGTTATGATATTCTTCCATATTAGCTTACATGTCCCTTTTATTTCAAGTAGATAAGTTCCCATTTTTCATGCAGAAACTGGACTAGGACAGCCATCCGCAAGTTGTCACCCTATAGACATCTTTACCGAGAAAGAACTCATTAGAGTTCAGTTTTAAACAGTTCATTGATCAATTTTACAACCTAGTGGTAAGCATGTTGAGTGGACGGAAGGAACCTAGGATCAATGAAGAGATTCAGAGACTCCTGCACCTATCGGACCTTACCAAAATTGGTGACTGGTACCTCTACCAATATCACACAGAGATCAGAGTCTATGGTTGTGAGCTTCCACCATATAAGCTTCCCAAGTTCCTACCTGTCAGGATATTCGCTCTGGAATATATCCGATAGATGATAAACTCAGACAATATTCACTTTGTGTCATTCAAAAAGAAACAATAATTTAGGATCAAGGGATAGATATGATATTTCATCTACAATAGCAGAGCAGAAGGAGAAGAAGCAAACAAGATGTTACTGGAGATGAAGTTCAAGAAAATTTTCCCATGGCATTATGATCCATCTAGTGTCATTGCAGAAACCCAACTAAGGAATAAAAACTCTCCATATGCTCATGTTCCCAAACCAGAAATCAAAAAGTTCATGAACCAAACCTAGTGGGAGGATAACACTCTGACAAATACCGATCAACACCCCCCTTCTACTAGTATTTCAACGACTAATACTCCTCAGGCACCAGCAGAGAAAATACCTAGGAAATAAGTATCTCCCTCGGTCACTAAATTCTCAACAGATGACTTCCAGGTTTATAGAAAAAGGCCCAAGACCAGTCATACACCTGACAGGTCTGGTGGAGAAGAGACTCAGTCTACTACAGTCATGGAAGGGGAACATTCTCCATTTTTCTCAAGAAGCCATCCGACAATGTCCACCTCCTCATCGAAGAAGCAGGGTGATACAACATTAACGACCAAGGTTGCACAGGAGCCTGCAGGACTGAACCTCTTTGAGAAATACACCCTGATTAAGAATAAAAATGAGATGTTGAAAAATAGTACCTATGCCCAGTTTTGGAAACAAACATCCACAACCCAGCACAAATTACTATTTTCTTTTGATACAGAGAAGGGGAGAATGCACATGGCCTACTTGCAGGCATAGGTACCTCAACCCAAAACAATTTCTTATTATCAAAGGGCAACTTTTGAGTTTGATGTTGCAGAAGTACATCTGGCTGATCAAATGGACCTACACAAACAGACTGGAGAAATTAATTTCTCCACCTTGGTAAACACCTCCACAACCACAGCAAAGCTACAGGTTTCGTTGAACAATGTCCAAACTCAAATGAAGCTGGAGAAGGTGTCCTCTTTCGCAAAGGATGGGTCCAAGTTTGCAGTCATAAAAGGTAGTATCACAGGCAAAGCCTTCTTGGAAACTCTAAGATTAGACTTGAATATTCAACAAGAGATAAAGTATTTTTTCATCACCAAACCCACTTTCACTAAGTACATAGAGACGGATGAGGTGTATCGAAGGCTACTCAAACTCAACATTCCTAGTCAACAAAGATGGGACAACCTGTGTGACTTGATCGACCAGAAGATGATGTGGATGTACAAATCAGCACGCGGAGTAGTCAAAGTCAAGTTGATGACTCACCAACAACTTTCCCCAAAAGTAGGTCAAAGAATCCGACAGATCATTAGTAGTTCTTATAATTTTGTATTTTGTTAGCTAAGTAGTTAGATTTGGATTCTACCACGTCCTGATCATTAATGATAGGACCAAATTGTAATTTATTTTCTATAAATACTTCAAACTTTGAAGTATTGAGGGTTGATATTTATGCCCAAGCAAGCTATAAACTGTAATCTTTTTTAAGAGATCTACCAGTAATAAAAAGGATGATTCACAGGATTCCTGCGTGTTAATTGTTGGTGATGTTTACTCCTCATCATTGAATGGCTTATCTTCCTTAGTTATCATTTTGTTTTCTATATCTGATCATTTAAAAGAAGTTAAAGTTGCAAAATTTATCTTCGTATACTTTGTTTCTAACTTTTAAAAATATAAATGTTTGTCTTCTGATATTGTGATAAAGATATTCTTTAATGCTTCTTTATTATAGTTGATTTTCTCATCTATTTCTGCTATCCATCACTTTAAATTCTCAAAGATCCAACATTCGCATTATCCTGCCCTGTGAAGATACCTTATAAAATCTGTTCTCAGGTCTCAAAAATAAACACAGACCCCATAGCCCAATGAATTTGTAAGGAATATTTCAGCAATTTTATAAAACAAAACAAGACAGTCCCATTTATTTAACTAGCCTAATATTTGAAACCCGAAACATATCTAAATATTACAGAGAGATCCCTCTCTAAAACTGGCAGGGCTAGATCCCAGTTTCGAAGTGGTTGGATAAAGTTACCTCTAATAAATTTCTTCTACCTCTCGACAACCTCTGGGAATTTATAAAGCGTTAACAGGTATGTTTTGGTGATTCATAAGCATTTGATTTGGAGAACTCACTTGTGAATATTGGTATGAAGTGGGTGTGGTTGTAGTATTGTTGAGATACTGATATCAATAGCAGCAGCAGAAATATCAGAGATAGACGCAACAACAAATTATTGGTGACATAGGTAGTGACATATTGGTCTACATTTATATTTCAGGGTGGTTGGATGGGGCAAGGAAAGGGGGTTGTATCCTCCTTCTCGTTAAATTCAGTTAAATTAGGAAGTTGGATCTTCCTTTAGGTTGCAGCCTATAAATAGGGGGTTGGATCCTCCTTCCAGTTGTAGCTGGAGAAATGGGAATTTGGTGCTTCCAATGAATGTACTCTTTGATAAATAAGAAAAACATTCTGTGGTTTTTTCGTGCATTGGGTTTCCACATAAAATTATGGTGTACTGTGTTTAATTGATTTCTATGCATTGAATTATGGTTCTTTGAATGCTCATGATATTTATTGGAGGTTTTATATTGTGATTAAAATTACTAATTGTGCTCATATTGATTCACCCCCCCCCCC
>JZKD02S1886439.1:190760-205936 GCA_000966675.3 Picea glauca | reverse complement strand
CAAAAGTGACCTACTCAGTTGTCTCCACCACTCCAGGCATAGCTCTCAGTTCTGAAAATTTATTTTCCGTGAAGGACTTGGTGAAGATGTTTGCAACCTCAGAGTGTGAATTTGGATCTGAAACAAGTGAAATATAGAAATTTATGAGAAGCAAAGTTTCTGTGGCATCCAGGGCTTGAGGAGCCCCAAAAACCTGTGATCTAGTCCTTCTTGCATCTACAGGATCATCGACTAGTTCACCCGCATCTTGCAAGGTTTTCTCTGCCCAAGTTGGCAACTGAATTGGAGAAACCATGACCTGCTCCTCATACTATATATAAGACCTAAAAGGCTGCTCTAATGGTTTTTCTGAAGTGATCGAATAAGTTTCTGACTCCTCCTCATCAGTGACAACAAGCGGTTCCTCGACAGGGTCTTGTGAAAAATCATGCAATGATTCTTCTTCAAACTTCACACTTTGAGATAGAATGAACTTTTTAGTGTGAGAGTCCAGAAATATATATCCTTTGAAACCTTCAATATATCCAGCAAATATGCATTCAACACTTTGAGGCTCCAAATCCTTCCTCTTATCTGTCAGAATGTGAGCCCATGCTCGTGAACCAAAAATATGAAAGTACGACACTTTCAGTTTCTTACAGGTCCAACATTCAAAAGGAGTGGTGCCTTTGAGTGATTTGTGAGGAACTCAGTTCTAAATGTATGTTGCACAATTAATAGCTTCATCCCATAGCTTGGGAGCTAATGATTTCAACTGTAGCATACAATTTTCCATCTCTTTTAAGGACAGGTTTTTCCTCTCCGCAACACTGTTATGTTGTGGTGTATATGGCACTGTGTGTTGTAGTTGTATATTGATTGAAGGCTGTGGGAATGGGCCTGTGATGTCACTATGAATCATCCCAAGAGGTGAAGAATCTCTCTGTGCCTTCCCTTTTCCAAACTTTCTCTCTGGATGCTTGCCAAGAATGCATCCTTGACATACACCGCTTGTGAATTTAATAGTTGGCAATCCTTCTACTATGTTTTCCTTGCTGAGTTGATGCAAGTAATTATAGTTTAGATGGACAAATATTTCATGCCATAACCTACTGATATCATTATATTTTTACAAAAATATAGTGCTAATATATTTAGGAACAAAGTGGGAGAAGAAATACAAACGAGAACCGTGATCTGCAATTCCGTGTGCAAGCTGTGAGCCTGTGGAAATGTTGGTAATCATTGCAGAGTCCGGAGTGAACTCCACCTTCCTTCCAGAGCTGGAATGAGTGATCTGATATATCAAGAGAATATTTTTAGATAGAAAGGGAACATGAAGCACATTTTTGAAGCACACCCCTTCAAGATCAACAATTCCTTCTCCGTACACCTTTGCGGGTGTGGCATCTCCCAAGTAAATTGGGGATCTGGTGCTTTCTTCGATGGAGGAAAATTTATATTTTGATGCAGCCATATGGTTCGATGAACCTGAATCAAGGATCCAAGCTGATGGAGTGGATGTGACAACCATTAAAGCATGACCATCTCGTGCTCTCCTTCCCGTTCTGTTATCATCTTTCTTCTTTGCATTTTCGGGCACCATGAGATTGTGCTGCTACAATTGCTTAGCCATCTCATCAATAGTATTCCTCATGAAATTTTATTTAGGATGAAAACCTTTGGAACAATAGCTGAAAAGTTTTATTTCCTTCTTCTTCTTCTTATCCTTAGGCTCAAAAGAGTTCTCTGAATATTATGCGAATCTCTCCTTCTTCGATTCAGGAAATTTACCTGTTCCTTTTTCCTTATCTTTTCCACTGCTCTTTGGAGCATCAGTAGCCGCAAGTGCTTGGTTCTTGGAATTATTTATGGCACCCATTTGGAATAACTTATATTTATCTTGAGTCGATTCTGCAATGAAATCATTCAATGGATGCATTTTCCATTTTTTCTGAGTGAATTTAGATGCTTGAAAAGACGACACAAATACAGAATATTCAGGGCCTAGTTTTGAGAGAATTGAAAGGATGAGTTGTTCTTCCCCTTTCATGACTCCACATGAATTAAGTTCAATGAGGATGGATTTGAACTTGGTGAAGAATTATTTCAGGTTTATGAAATGAATTGGACTTAGGGATATGAGTTCACTCTCCAGTTGATGCACTCTCATTGCATCATGCTTCCCGAATAGTCCTTCCAATGTGGTCCAGACCACATCGGGAGTAGTGGCTCCACTGACATGAAAGAGGAGATATCTAGAAATTGATAGGCATATCAGCCCAATTTATTCATATAATTTATTTAAATACTTTATCTTCTCCGTTGCAGCAGTTGTTTCTTTCTTTGTTCCCATTGTTACCCAGTAAAGCCCTTTGCTTCGGAGGAGCAGAGAGATCTATGTCTTCCATTCGAAGTAATTGAAAGGATTTAGAATGAGTTTTGTGGGCTGAGAGAGATGATACATTTCTGCTTGATGCACCTCCTGATGATCTATACGTGCAAATAAAATGTGTACAATCCACTAGATTCAATCTAGCTCTGATACCATGTAGAATTCCTGCAGAAACCCCAATAGATCTAGAATTCTAGTTAAATTGAACACAAACAATTTGTTGATATTCAAGAGATGAGAGAAAATTTTTTCTCCATAAATCAGAGAATTATATTAATCAAAATGAATATACATGAGCAATCGTCCTCAAAAAAGAAGAGAGGAGGTGAATATATAAAATTTACAACATAGAAATTCTAGTCAAAAAAAGCTAGAAATAGCTAAAATAGGTGTCATAAGCTAGGGGAGACCACATAATTCGACCTAGACCACTAAATATACATTTCAAACACTCATTAATGTCCATAAGAGTCAATTGATGTGCATTATCTCACTTAATCTCACTTAACTGACAAGAGAAGCAGTTCCAACTCACTTAACTGACCCGAAATAGTAGTTACTAATAATAGTAATAGAAAAAATCATTAATTAAGGAATAAATCTCTCGCTCAAAGAGGAGGTGTGCATTACCCAATAATACATGAGTTTTTCATGGGGGAGTTGGAATAAATCAAGGATAAATCAAGAATAAATCAAGGAAAATCAAGAACCGGGAGTTGAGTCTTGATCTAAAATTAGCAGTTTTCCCTAAAATCTAGGGATGAGGTGCCCTTCTTCTCTATGTGGCCAAATTAGGTGAAATAAAGTGTAAATGAATGTATTAACCAAGATATAGTATTCTAATCTAGGTATAAACTAATGTAAGTTAGGATTATGCTCCAACAACAACATCCAGACCGGATGTGATGCAAGCAGATGGACAGGTTGAAAGATTTCAAGCAGCACCGAAGGAATCGCATGTTATGGAAATAAAGAGAATATTTAGATATATAAAAGGAACAGAAGACTATGTATCATGGTATCCAAAATAGAATGATCTATCCCTAATTTCATACACAAATGTGGATTTGGAAGGAAGTGTTGATGATAGAATTACAAGTGGAGTAGCCTTCTACTTGGGTGATTTTCTGGTATCCTTATTGAGCAAGAAATAGTATTCACTATCGTTGTCCACAGCAGAAGTAGAGTATATTGCAGAAGTAGCATGTTGTACACAGGTTCTCCGGATGAAGCAAACTTTTCAGGACATACAAGTGGAATATGACAAGCCTATTCCAATATTTTTTGAAAACACTAGTGCTATAAGTATCTTTAAGAATCCAGTGATGCATTCCAAGATGAAACACATTCTGATCAAGTTTCACTTTCTACGGGAATAGGTTACAGAGAAGAACATCAAGGTAGAGTATGTTGGGACAAAATAAGAGATTGCACATATCTTCACCAAACCTGTTTTGAGGGAGACTTTTGAGTATCTTCGACAGAAACTTGGAGTAGTTTCATATCCATAGTGATCTACATGGAAGTTGGCACAGTACAACAAGGGGAGATAAATAGTAATCATGAAATACTTGAATTCTTTTTTTGAATACTTGTTATCAAATATGTACATAAGGAAGCACCGTGAAGAGAAACATCAATAGAGATCAGAGGCTTACAGACAGGGGGAGGATCCCCAAGGAGAAGTCATCCTTTTCCATTGATGTCAAAGGGGGAGAGAAAAACAGAGGCATGGAAAGGAATAGAAGAGGCATGAAGACAGGGGGAGCCAACATGAGCATGATAAGTGTTGTGTCTAAGTCTCGCCAGCAATGCCAAAGGGGGGTATTGTTGAAATATTAATTGTTGAAAGGTTAATTGTTGAAAGATTATTTTTCATTGAATTTTTGAAAGATTGGTTGTCATTGATTTAAACCCTTGAACAGGAAGTTAATAGTTGCATGTCAAGTTAAAGTAGTTGTCAATAGAAGTTAACAATTTTCATGTCAGTTGCATGGTAAAGTAATTGTAAACAAAAGTTAACAATTTGTATGTGAGTTGCAAGTGAGTTTCATGTCATCATGAGATTGTAAACATAATTTAACAAGTTGCATGTGAGTTGCATGTCATCATTATATCCTCATTAAAACACAAAGAAGAGTCGATTCGATAATCACTTATAAGAATATAGGTAGGATATTCGATTCAATGAGTCAAAGGAAGAGAATTTCAATGAAGTAAGAAGTTTGCAGAGTACACAAAATAATTTTCATACAGGGGTTGTTTGAGTAAATCCATGGCTTTCAGGAGGAAAATCACATACATATGTGGGCTGCAGTGAGGAATATAATAGATACTCATGAGTAGACAGTGTATAGATTCACGAACCTGTGAGGAAAAATTTATGAAGATCAAGGATCTAAAACTCAGGTCAACTATAGGATGAAGGTATGTCTTCATGTGTGTGTTAGGGTGAGTATTCTAAAGAAATCAGGAACATGTATGTCTTAGTGATTCATAAGCATTTGATTTGGAGAAATCTCTTGTGAAATTTGGTATGAGGTGTGTGTGGGTGTAGTCTTGTTGAGATATTGATATCAGTAGCAGTAGCAGAAATATAAGAGACAACAGTAGAAACAGGTTATCAATGATAGAGGTAGAGATAGATTGGTCTACATTTATATTTCGGGGTGGTTGGATGGGGAAAGGAAATGGGTTTGTAGTCTCCTTCCAATTGAAGCTAGTTAAATTAGGGAGTTGGAGCTCCCTTCAGGTTGTAGCCTGTAAATAGGGGGTTGGAGCCTCCTTCCAGTTGTAGATGGAGAAATAAGAAGTTGGTTCTTCCAATGAATGTACTCTTTTATAAATAAGAAAAGAATTATGTGGTTTTTTCCTGCATTGGGTTTCCACGTAAAATTTTGGTGTATTGTGTTTATGTGATGTCTATGCATTGAATTATGGTGTTTTTAATGCTCATGGTATTTATTGGAGGTTTTACATTGTGATTAAAAGTACTAATTGTGCTAATATTGATACACACCCCCTCTCAATATTCCAACATAGACCTCGATACCTTTTGAACAATCATTGATTCATCAACTTCTACTCCCAATCCCTTAATAGTATTAACTATTTCGTCAACTTTCAGAAGGTAGGCTACAATGTCTTCATCTTCCTTCATCTTCAATTGTTCAGACTTGTCCCTGAATATTTGAATATTATCTCCCTTAAGTTTGGAATCTCCTTCATAAATATTTCGCAGTTTATCCCAAATATCCTTTGCACTGTCACAATGCATAACCTTGACAAATAATGAATCAACTAGACTTCTCATAATGGTACCTTTAGCCTTTGAGTTTTTTTCATTGAGTTTCTTTCCATCTCTGTCGGTTGTGGGAGTGGATAGTTCTTTATACTCGTCTACTACTGATTGCAAAACATCAGATCCTTGTTCATGTAAAAATGTTTTCATCCTTTTATTCCATAATTTATAGTTCTAACTTTAAAACATCGGTGCTCCAATCTTAGTGTATTCCTTGATCTCCTTCCAGTGATTAGACTGCTTCTTGAAGGACTTGCTCTGATACCAATTGTTGGAATACTGAGAGGGGGGTGTGAATCAGTATGATCATAATTAGTACTTTTAATCCCAATATAAAACCTCCAATAATTTTCAATAGTTTATCAACACCATAATTCAATGCATAAACATCACATAAACATAGTACACCAGAATATTACGTGGAAACCCAATGCGGGAGAAAAAACACAAAATGATTTTATTATTTATCAAATCATACATCCATTGGAAGAACCAACTTCCTATTTCTCTAGCTACAACTAGGAGGATCCAACCCCCTATTTATAGGATGCAACCTGAAGGAAGCTCTAACTCCCTAATTTATCAGCTCCAATCGGAAGGAGGCTACAACCCACTTTCCTTGCCCCATCCAATTGCCCTAAAATACAAATGTAGACCAACTTGTCACTACCTATGTCATTGTAACTAATAACCTATTGTTGCTTCTATTTTCGATACTTTTGTTGCTACTATTGATTTTGATATCTCATCAAGACAACAACCACTCATACCTCATACCAAGATCCACAAGAGAGTTCTCCAAATCAAATTCTTATGAATCACTACGACATATTTTTTCATTCTTTCTTCAAAATACACACCCTAACATACATAGGAAGACATACCTTCAACCTATAGTTGACCTGGGTTTCAGATCTCTAATCTTCAACAATTTTGCTTCACAAGTTTGTGACTCATAGAGTGCATGTCCGCTGATGTATGTGCTTTTCCTTACTGAATATCGTGGATGTACGTGCCTTTCCTCCTTAAACATGTGGATTTACGCAAAGCACTTGGATCTATAACTCTTTCTATGTACGCTCAGCTCCTGCAAACTTCTTCCTTCACTAGGCTTCACTGACCTCGACTTATTATCTTTAGATCGACTGATTAGTATTCCTAGAAGTGATCTTCCAATTAACTCTTCTATGTGTTTTAATGAGGATATCATGATGGCATGCAACTCACATAGGATCTCATGATGACATGCAATTCACATGAAACTTCTTAAATTCTATTTATAGTTACTTTAACATGAAACTGACATGTAGCTTGTTAAATTATGTTTACATCTACTTTACCTTGACATGCAACAATTATTCCAACTGCATTTGCAATTCTTTTGATTCTTGTGTACTCATTCTATAAGGTTTTTTTTATACCAGGGCAGATCCTAGCACTAGATAAATATAGAAATCTATCTCCCTCTCTGGTGGCAACCCAGGTATTTCTTGGAATACATCTTCAAATTCTTGTAGTACCAAAAATTCTTCAAGGCTTGGCCCCTTTGTATTTTATGGTTCCTCCACATGGGCTACATACAATTGACATCCTTTTATGAAACATCTCTTCAGCTGTAAGGATGAAATCTCCCTTATAGAGATGGGTCTTGGAACTCCTTTTATAGTGCTTTGTTTTCCTTCTTCATCAAGACATGTAAATGTCTTGTTATGAGAATCTAGGACATCATCATGCTTGTCCAACCAATCCATTCAATTAGAATATCATAAGACCCCAATGGTATAATATTTAGATCATCCTTAGTATTCACACCATTTATACTTATGGAACAACCTATGACCATATCATGGATTCTCCTTTTGGTTCCAATGGCTAGCTGAACAAAACTTCATTTTTCAAGGTTACTTTTCTCCAAATGTAATATATCCACTATTTTAGGATTGATGTAACAATGACTTTCTCCTTGATCAACTAAAATAGAAATAGGATGATTAATGATTTTACCTTCCACCTAGATCATATTGGATTGGTACTCTCCTTGTCGATCATCTAAGGTTGCATATATTCTTCCCATGTCTTCTACTATTGTAGCCTCTTACATGTTTTGCATGGTCTTCACTTTGTCCTTTACGTGATGGAAATCCTTGTACAAGTGATATTATTTGCATCCCCAACATTGGATTGGTGGTCTTCCACTTTTTCCCAAGGAGTCTTCTCTCTTGGATTCATCCTTAGCATACTGGTTAGGTCGATTTTTATTTGGGATATTTCTATTGAAAGGAGGTTTGAATCCTTTCTTTCTCTGATAAGACTTCTCCTTATTCTTATCCTTCCAAGATTTATGTAAATACTCTCTGCCCTTTCCTTACTCGTATAGGTACTTATCCTTCCTAATGGTCTCATTCAAAGTCCTAGGTTCATCATATTGAATCTTCTCTTTATAAAAGGATGGAAATCCACTCAAAAACCTTTGCACTTTCACCTTCTCATCTTTTATAAACCCCGCATATTTTAGCAGCCCCACGAACTTCTTTACATACTCTATCGTGGTCATGCTTCCCAGCCTGAGTTCAAATAAATCCTGCATTTTCTTGTCATAGAAGTGATCTGAAAGGTACTCCTTCTGAAAATATTTCTTGAACTGCTTCCAAGTGATCCTATTCTCATTAATGTGCTCAACTTGCTTCAACTAATCCCACCACATAGCAGCTTTCCCATGTAAATGGTATGTGTAAATTATGGCTTCTAGGTTTGATGAGTAGTTATGCAATTGAAAATACCTCATGATTCCAAGCAATTATGCCTCGGCATCATCTTTTCTTTCTCTTTCACCATCAAAGGATGGTGGCTTAAGCTTCCTCAGATATCCTTGCAAATTGTCCAATTCATGTCTCCTTATTTGGTGCCTAACAGGAGACACCTCTGGACTACTTATGGAATCTTCAGATGCATAAAATTTCCTTGTTGAGTTGGGAGGTAAGTGATGTATATGAGTTCTTCTAGCACTTCTTGAATAACCAGTTCTTATGCAGTCATCTCTTCTTTCATGACATATTCCCTCTTCCTCTTGTTTTGAGTTTGATCCATTCTTTGTTTTCCTCTGCAACTGATTTAATATTTGCATCACTTGATCATTTATTTGATTTTATTATCTTATTAGTCTCTCATGGTCTTCTTTGTAACTATGCACTTCTATTTTTAGGCTTCTCGCAGTCTCTATCAATGTTTCTTGCTCCCCTCTGCCCTAGTGTCTATTGGATTATGTCTCTGCATTACCAACATTGATATTCTGACCTTTGGCCTCTTTATCATGGATGGAATCTCCCTCTCCTTATTCCATTTCTTGAATATTCATTCTTATACCGAACTGATATGTTTACACCCCCTAATTCTGCAAAATGTGCAAGCAACTATTTTGTTAGAATTATGCATATTATAAAAAAAAATTGCTAAACAATGCAACAGGGCCTTTTTATTCTCAATTCAAGAAGAATATATTATCATTTTCCATGTTATCCTCCTATGAATCATCTTTCCAATGAATTTAATATTTCCCCAATTCGATATTTGAGCTGAAAGTTATGGCTTCCCGAAAAAAATCACTTTCAGCCCCTTTTCTTTTGTTTTGCAATAGGATCTTGTCAAAATATTCCACAACTCCTTTAACTGGTAGAGAATTTGAATTCTTCACAAGCACTTCCTTCAATCCAATTTCCTTGTGACCATGGCTCTAAACCATGGGCTTACTCATTCTTTAGTGCCTTCCTCTATATTCTTCTACATAGGATCTTGTTCGAATACAATGTCTAAGGGATTGGTTAATACTAGGCCCTTCACGCCTCTAATTGACCCCTTTACCTTATCATGAGATCGTTTCTAGGACCAAGTCCTTTGAACTTTGGCATTCAGCTATTCTCCCTTTTCAATATTCCAACTTCTCCCAAAGTAAACTTTGTCAAAACCCTTCTATTAGCTCCACTAGCAGATCAAATGGTCGAGATTTGATCTCCTGTCAACTAGACAATCTCGGCTCATATGGAGGCTTCAACTAGATCTATGGTCATGACTTAATCAGATGTTGAGATGGAATGCCTTAATCAATTCGGGACTATGAAACATTACAACTCCTAATTCGCTCAACTCCCCTAGAGTGATACTCATCGAAGCTCTTACCCTATCCTTCCACTGTTAAATTGGACAGTCACGAGAACTCCCATAGGGTCTCAAATCAATGGACTAGGTGAATTCACTACTCCATGACTCTGGTACATTACAACTCTCGAGTTGTTCAACTTCCCCAAATTGATACCTGCCGAAGCAGACATAAAGTGATGATGGTCGCTTACCATCGTTAACGCCTCCACTTATGATATCCTTCCACTGTTGATCCAATGGCCATGACTTAATCAAGCGTCAGAATGGATGGTCCTTATTCATTTCGAGACATCATCACTCTTGGACTACGGGATATTAAAACTCCTAAGTCGTTCAACTCCCCCGGAGTGATATCTGTTGAAGTTCTTATGCCATCCTTCCACTGCTTGATCTAACGGTTGAGAAAGGTCTCGAAGGGATCTTACATCGATGGTCTATGTGAATTTGTGACTTTGATCTTCGAAACTTTTTTTGGTAGAGGCATTAGACACCCCCGAAGGCCATACTCCCGAGGATGACATGGCATGTTGATGTCACCTATGGTGACGTGGACCCATGGAATTTGTGCCACGTGTCACTCAAAAATGAACAAGTTATGGTCCAAAAGGTATTGAATATAGGTGGCAAGTGTCCCCACACAGTACCCCATCCACATGGAATACAACACGTCATCAATCCAACGGATGTTCCACCATCTCTTCTCCATATCTAACGGCTTGCATTACTCTTGAATTCTTCCCTTGATCTAATGGTTGATGGGATTTTGGGACTTCGGCACTCCGAGACTCCAGGTTATAGTAGTTCTAAAATGGTTTGATTCTCCCAAAGTTAACTTCCCGAAGTGTTCAACTTCGAATGACCCTAACCAATGACTGATATTTCAGCCAAACCTCCTATCAGATCGGACAGTTGTCGGGACTTCGCGACTTTGGCCTTTTCCATGCTGCTGCCCTATCTCCCATAATCACCTAAGCGACGAAGTTCTGGAGTTTTCCATCTCTTTCTTGGCTTCGATCAACAGATGTGATCGCTCCCTAGATCCAAAAGGGATGGCCACAACTTTGCGATCCTTCACAAAGGATCACTTTCTACACGTCGTTGTGGCTTATGTGCAATCTCTATAGTTCTATCTTTCTTGAGCTTTAAGATCGCAAGGAAATATCCATTTTTAAACATAATACCTTGTCCAAATTTCTAGCCCATTATAGTCTGGTGTTTCAACCTGAAGCTTTAATACCAATCTATATCGTACCCAGCCAGCCACAAGTCGAGCATGCTACTTCAATCCCACTTCTGAACTAATTTCAAATTCTGATCAAATTTTTAACTAATAAAGATGCATGAAATATTCACATGCATAGATCAAGATTCAAGCTACAATATAAAATAAATGAACCATATGTTGTGCATAACAATGACCAACAAGAATGCATAATATAGATATGAATTTCATAAATAAATAAATACACAGTGGAAATAAATATACAGGTAAATGAAATCATGACAAAGAGAGCACTTATCTTTAATGAAATGAATCACCAACTGGTTACAGGCCAAGGATGTTCTACCTAATCATAGACATTGTTGTTTCAAGTATCAACAACAATGTCACTCTCGAGCCAGGGCTATGATTCCACAAGGATGGTTCCAAAGTGTCACTCAGCTTCCCAAACTAGTCATAACTCAAGCTCTCACAGGATTCTCAGCACACACGGGAATCCAAAGTACACTAGCTCTCTTCTACCCATCCTGCACAACCTAAGAGAATGGACCCCCTTCTCTACCAAGGAGTCCCTCAAGTTTTCCACCTCCTCCCAGGGATCCAGTGCATCTGGTCAAGAATGTCCATGCTAGGACTCTCAAGATTCGTAGTTGTGGGAAAAACTTAACATATTCCAATGCATCTCAGAAATACAGGCATTAATTCATGGCTGGAATACACCAGCAGTCACTACTTCCAAACAAACCATGGATCCTCTCCACAATTCGTTTTTATCTCCCCATTTAAGATCAAAAGGAATGAATAATGAAGAATGGGTGAAAGAGTGAATGAGAGAGAGAACAAAATGAAAGGTGTGAACAATGAACAATGAGTGAGTGAGTGATTCAGTGAATAAGAATCCCCCAAACAACCCACAATATGGGTTTATACATTTACTTGTAAATCAAGAACCACATGGCCTTCCCCAATAATCTCACGTAACCACTCCTCTCCATTAAAAAATTATGGGTAGATAAAATATAAAGTAAATACTTAGCCCCTCAAGCCCCCTCTCTTGTGGAATCATAGCCCCCTATAACTCTTGTCCTTGTCCATCTAGTAGCCAATGATGTATTTATTATTAATAATGATCAAAACATTACATTTCCTAGGAAAACTGGCCTCTTTTAATTGTTTGGACACTATGGCCTTTCATAGATTAACAAAATACATTATTTAATACGGGGCTCAAAAACCTTTGTATTACAGATATCAAAGGTGATCATCCTATCATCCAAAGGATCGACCGCACCTAATGAAAATAGTGAATATTTATATTGTGGAGGACAAGTATGTAAAACTTTTGAGATGACATAGCCACAGGGTACTGAGCTAAATCATCAATTGCATTGTAACTATGGGCATCCCATGAATGGGGGTTATGGGTATTGAAAAATAAAGGAACCTTTGTCACCTTCGATAAATATTGGTGTTAGGTCATGGAATATATAAATATACATTACTAATTGATATAGGTTCATTATATTTAGTAGGAAGAGCTTCAAGGGGCATTCCATACTAGTGGGTTGAAGTTGAAAGACTAACATCCATCGAGTTCATGTATAGGATATGAAGTTACAATCTCTCAAAGGGTTAGGATTTGTGGGTTACCAAGAAGAGATAGCCTATAGAGTAGATATAAATTATTGATTTGGAAAATGGTTGCACAACATAGTTGGTTGCAATGACAAATGATATTTAGGTTGAATGACATGCTAATTTGGTGCATTTATGGATTTATCGGTTTATTCCTTCAATTGAAGCAACTCAAGTATAAGTGGATGATAATGAGTGTAATGTACATTAACATCACAAAGAGTGCAAGGTTGATCACTATGAATTTTAGTGTTAATTCCTTGTTTGGATTGGGAATTATGATCTTGATTCTAATTTCCAACATTGTGACTACTTCTAGCATTATTGGGCAAGTTATTTTGGTTACCATGGTTCCCTTAATTTTAGTTTTGGTCATTTTTTTCCTTACCCTTATTTTTCTTCTTATTATTATTATTATTGTTATATTATAGTTTGGGGTTTAGGAACATTAGGTTGGGAATAAACCTAACCTTATGAAGAGGGATCACCTAGACCAACATTGACTAGGGGTTGAGGTATTTCACTTGGAGGTACTGAGGTTATTGGTGGAGGGATAATAAAACAATAATAGGAGTCCATGGAGACCCCACTACAAGAGGAATTAGTACAAGTATGACCATGCACATGTTGAAGCATAGGAGGACCTAAATAAGGTGTTCTAACTCCTACCTAGGGCATGGATGAGATGTATCTAGTGGATGATTAGGATAATTGTAAGACATCGAGGAAAAACTACAGGAGGTGGGGAATAGGGAACATTATCTCCACCATATGTTTTACCAGAAACATTAGGTCCAGAGTGATAAGGGTACAAATGACTTTGTGAAAGAGACCTATTAACACCATCAACAACATGGGATTTTCCCAGTGTATCCAAGTCACCTAAGCGAGATAAAGGAGCTTTGGGAAGGATGGTGTACAAATACCTTGACTATTGATAGATTAGGTCATACTATTACACTTTTTGGACGGATTGCTTATCCATTTTGGGCATGTCTTTGGCTATAGGAGGAAGTAAGGAATTCAAGAACCAATCAATTAGGAATATGTCATAACTTTGACTTTACACAAACCATGTTTCCTATGCCATTCATGGATATTGGTCAGTGATATGGGTCATAGTAGTCTGATTAAAGATAATAAGGATCTCAATTCCTACATCATGGTAAAATAGTCAATAAAAAAGTTCAAGAATACTTTGGAAATGAAATCAAAGGTTCTATAGGTATTGGTAGGATAATCATTATTCCATTTGTCTTCCACACTTGTGAGGGTGTGTTAGAGAAACCTAAGCTTAATCGAGTCATACATGATATTGTTTAATGAGCACCAAAGGTGAAATGACATGATATGATTGGAGGGGTCCTCTCCAGTGCATCCCTCAAACTTAGGGATATCGAAGGAAAACTTGGTCAACATGTTCAACAAAGTAGGGTTGTATCAAAGAGGATCATTTATGAGCTTGGTTGATTTGGGAAGATTCAACCTAGCCATATAAGGTAAATCAAGTTGAGTTTGAGTTTGGAGATGGATTTTATTTTGGTTAGTTCCATCCATGATGGCAATTCAAGTTAGATGGAGATAAACTAGTTAAGGGGATACTAACTCCAGGTACACCTAAACTAGATGAAATCAAAGGGGATGGATTTTTTGAATCCAATTAAGATGATATTTTCAATTTCAAAGAGGACGAACCCAATGAGGAGTTAGGAGGCCCTATTGATTCAATTCTAACCCAATGAGTGGTAGATAAAACACAACCAGGAATGCCAAATGAAGGAAGGCCTTGGAGCCTATAATATAGTCTCTAAGGGGGTGAAATTATTCATAGGTATTAATACCTCTTTCAATGATTCAATTAATCAATCAAAGAAATAAATTATCAATAAAAAACAATTAAGAAAATAAGTGATCAAACTAAGACACTACATACTTAGGTGGTGCAACAAGTGGTTCCAAGTGTGTTTGAATCACAAGGTTAATTTCTTACTTGAAGCTTCCATCCTATAAAATGAAAATACTCTGGCCCAAATATAAACTAAAATATCTCAAATGGTCCTAGACTACAACTCTTCCAAACCCTTTCATCAAAATGGTTGTGAGGCCCACTGAGAAAACAGAATAAAGAGTTGAATGATGGCCTTCCAAAAACCTACTTCAAGAGGTCATGAAATCCACTGTGGTAATGAGTTAAGTTATGAATTAGATATATATAACTAGAAGAAAAAGGGTGATGCAATCCCAATGGCCAAAAAAAATCTGTCTCAAGTGACATCCCTCCTGTAATATCCACCCACGTATGAACCTAATAGAATGGCCACTAAACTGACTCTTTATGGATACATGCAAAAGTTTACCCTACCTTCAAGATGAAATCAAATGGTTGAGGGGTATTTAGTCTTGAAAGATCTAGGAGTCACAATCAATCCTCTCATCCTAACCTTGGAATTATCTATTGAGAAAGTGTTTTCATTGATTTAAAAGTGGTT
>JZKD02S1886439.1:180221-190750 GCA_000966675.3 Picea glauca | reverse complement strand
TCTAAGGGGGTGAAATTATTCATAGGTATTAATACCTCTTTCAATGATTCAATTAATCAATCAAAGAAATAAATTATCAATAAAAAACAATTAAGAAAATAAGTGATCAAACTAAGACACTACATACTTAGGTGGTGCAACAAGTGGTTCCAAGTGTGTTTGAATCACAAGGTTAATTTCTTACTTGAAGCTTCCATCCTATAAAATGAAAATACTCTGGCCCAAATATAAACTAAAATATCTCAAATGGTCCTAGACTACAACTCTTCCAAACCCTTTCATCAAAATGGTTGTGAGGCCCACTGAGAAAACAGAATAAAGAGTTGAATGATGGCCTTCCAAAAACCTACTTCAAGAGGTCATGAAATCCACTGTGGTAATGAGTTAAGTTATGAATTAGATATATATAACTAGAAGAAAAAGGGTGATGCAATCCCAATGGCCAAAAAAAATCTGTCTCAAGTGACATCCCTCCTGTAATATCCACCCACGTATGAACCTAATAGAATGGCCACTAAACTGACTCTTTATGGATACATGCAAAAGTTTACCCTACCTTCAAGATGAAATCAAATGGTTGAGGGGTATTTAGTCTTGAAAGATCTAGGAGTCACAATCAATCCTCTCATCCTAACCTTGGAATTATCTATTGAGAAAGTGTTTTCATTGATTTAAAAGTGGTTTTGGGTGTGACAGTGATGTGTCATTGATGTCAAAGTGATTGTTTATGTGGTAGCATTGATGAGGTGATATTGAGGTCATTGGTTGAGTGATGTAGTGTAGCTTCTAGTATGTGTGTCTCCAACATGTTTTTCTACAGGAATTCAAGATTCTAGTAATAATTGTTGAACTATAGGAACTCGGGATTCTTGTAATAACTGAAATTCCGGTAATAACGTGTTGATTGCAAGAATTTAGGATTTTGGTAATAACCGTTGAAATATAGGAATTCGGGATTCCAATAATAACTTAAATTCTAGTAATAATGTGTTGACTGTAGGAACTCGAGATTTCGGTAATACCGAATTCACATATTAAGTATTTTATTATGGAAGGAAATATGAAAGTCTCTTGACATTATCAAGGTCTTGACATGGTCAATAAAATTACTATGGGATTATACCACAGTTTTGATCTTTCTATGGGCATAAAAACAATTTTGAAAACTAGTATAATTATTTTATCAAGTTGAAGAGTATATGTGAGTGTGAAGTATGAAGAAGTGGAAGTTGATATGAGTTAGGGCCAAGGAGTAGATCATAGAAACAAGAGTGGTCAGAAGAAAGAGAGCAGTTATATTGAAGATCAAAGAGTTGGAAATGAGACTGCATAAGGGTTTCTGAATCTATATTGTAATATTAAAGGTATGTGATTTAACCTTAAATAGATACTATGCTTGATTGTAATGAAGTAATTATGCAATGATGTGAGATATGGAATGACTTTGTTTTGTGGGCCTTGAGGATTTTGTAAAACCTATATGTTGTGAGAAGGCTTGAGATAATGAATATTTAATCACCATATTCATAAATGACAGTAGTTACAGGAATATTAAATTCAAAAATAATTGTTACAGGAAAAGCCAATATGTAGGATTAGTGGCTACAAGAAAAAAAATATGTAGGATTAGTAGATACAGGAAAAATAGATCTGTAGGATTAACGGCTACAGGAAAAATGGATATGTAGGATTAGCACCTATAGAAAAAAAAAAATAGATGTGTAGGATTAGAAGCTACAGGAAAAACAAATATACAAAATTAGAAACTACAGGAAAAAAATATCTATAGGATTAGAAGCTACAAAAAAAAACATATCTATAGGATTAGAAACTACAAGAAAAATAGATCTGTAGGAATATAATCTACAGGAAAAGGATCTCTATACGAAAAGAAATCTAAATGAAAAGTAGATCTACAAGAAAAGAATATATACAGGAATAGTTGCTACAATATTAACATCTACATGAAAATTAGATCTACAGGAATAACAGCTACAAGAATGGTAAAGATGATATCGGTTGTGTCGTTTATGAAGAAGAGAGATTAGAAAGATGAGGTTTTGTGATTGACCAAACATTGAATAACTTATATACTTTAGGGTGGCAGGGTGGTGCAAGGGAGAGGATTGGTGTCCTAATCCTCATAATAGGTTGGTGTCTGGAAAGTTGGTGCTTCTAGACTGTAAGTGGGTGCTTACAATGAGGATTGTGTCCTCATCTTCTCAACAGGTTGGTGCCTTTCAAGTTGGTGCTTGAAGAGTTGAAATTCAGTGCTTACCATAGGGATTAGTGTCCCTTACAAGTTGAAGCTTGAAAAAAATGTAACTCTTGATTAATAGAAGGGAAGTTGATTTTTGGTTTTATACCATATGGTTTTCCACGTAAAATATGTGTGCAACATGTCTTTGTGTTATGGTTAATTCTCTGCATTGATTATAATTGAATATGTTATGACTAGTTAAGATGGTAAGATGTTACCTATGATTTTGGTCGTCATGATGATGTATTGATGATGGTGTACTCAGGCTCTTCATAAGAACTTTCTCCTGAGAAAAGTTACTTTGATCTCTTCACAGAAACCTCATTTTTTAAGAAGGTTCGCAGGCTGCTAATATATTTGGCTATGAGAATGACCCATTCTCGCAGGCTACCTTAAGCCAAGGTGCGAATTTCTCGCACTGTGTTGAATAGCTAGGGTGCGAACTCTTCCTAAAGCAAGGAAAAAGATGAATTCTCGATGCTTCTAGAAGGGAATCTTCTAGAAGAATGGGTTGGCATTCGAATGGTTACCCTAGTACTGGATTCCCTGATATTTTGGGATCATTCTTATCCAAGTAACTATCTCATTCTCTCCTATATATTGAGGGAATTCTCATGGAAAAGGTTAAGCAAGATTCATTGGAGAATTGGTGAAAGAATTGTGTGAAGGATTGAGCTTGAACAACAGCTTGGAGACTCCAGCAAGTCTATCAAAAGGAGTTGATCTTCTTCATGCAAAGATTGAGCAAGTGTGTGTGTTGGAGCCAAGATCCATCGAAAGGAAGTTTATTACATCAAGGCTCAGGTTGTAATCTTTACTTTCAATTAATATAAAACAGTGGCATGTCCCTTTCCCATAAATCTATTTCCACTTTATTGTGTAATTCCTTGATCATACACATAGGTTGACTGTTGAATAGATTGTGCTATCTTCACTTTGGTTGGTTTGTGTTGTCTTGGTCTTGACTGCACGAGAGCACTGGAGCAAAGCGGGAGCAACAAAGACCATAGGAAGCGATAATAAGGTATGTTATTTGTTCTTGCCTCCTAGTTAATTCAATGGTCAAAACCTAGGGAAAGAGTCATGTCTTGTCCTGTTTTGTTCTAGATCTAGGTAGATCTAGGTGGATCTAGGGAGATCTGTTAGTGTCTTCACCTACCGATTAATCTGATAACAAAATTGGCGACTCCACTAGGGATCATCCCATTTTTTCTATGGCTTTTGGTATTTTTCTGTGGCCATTTTCTCTTGTTTCATTTTTCTCCTTTCTTATCAATCTCTGAGTCTTCAGGATATCCTGATAGACCCTTTGGGTCCAGAGGCCTTTTCAATTTTTGCTTCATTTTCCAAAAATTTGACTAGTTTCAGAGGTTCTCGCACTGCACTTCACTTCACTGTAGCCTGCGAGAATCCACAGAGTTCACACTCTGCCTTTAGGTTGCAATGCGAGGTTCTCGCACTTTGCTCAAGGGTTACCTGCGAGAATCACTAATTCTCGCATTGTGTCATACTACCAGCCTACGAACTCATTTTTTCAAAATTTTGGATTTGAGCTTTGGCATCTTCAACTGCCCAGATCAGTCTAGGTGCCTTATAAGAGTTTCTTGGACCATTGATTGGTGTCTTTCTTGTCTTTGTTTTCATGTATGAACAGTCTTAGGATTTCAAAGGCTTTTCTTGTCATTTTTGTCTTGACTTTCATTTCTTGACTTTTCTTAGCAAAACCATTCTCTCTGACTTTAAAATCTAAGTGTGTTTGATTATTTAAGAACCAGTGATTGGTTGAAAGTTGAGTTTTCTTGGTCTTTATCATTTGCTTATTGTTTGAAAGATCATTTTTTACACATATCTATTCAAAGAATTACGTGACATCTTCGCCTGGAGCTACGAAGAAATGCCAGGTATCGACCTTGCGATTGTGATACATGAGATAAAGACATACCCCGGCGCTAAACCCGTTCGGCAACGCCTTCGTCTAGTTCACCCATGTAAAGCGGTTGCTATCAAGCTCGAATTCGAAAAACTTCTTAAAGCCGGCTTTATTTATCCGGTGGCTCTCACAGATTGGGTTTCCAATCTTGTCCTGATTGACAAGAAACAAGGCACCATTCGTGTATGCGTTGATTATAGGGATATTAACAAAGCTTGTCCCAAAGACAACTTTCCTACCCCCTTTGTCGATCAGATTGTCAAGGATTGCGCCAGAAGTGAAATCTTCTCTCTTATGGATGGTTTCTCCTAGTATAATCAAATCAACATTATTCCTGAGGATCAACATAAGACTTCTTTTATTTGTCCTTGGGGTACTTTTGCTTATCGGAAACTTCCTTTCGGTCTTAAAAACGTGGGCGCAACTTTCCAACGCGTTATGTCTTATGTTTTCCATGATATCAGGCACATCATTCAACCATATTTGGACGATTTACCTGCTCATTCAATGCGTCGAGTCGATCACCCAACTCACCTCCGGGCCATTTTCGTTCCCTGTCGGTTCTACCGTATACGTTTAAGTCCTCATAAGTGAATTTTTTGCATGGAATCTGGTCGTCTTCTAGGTTTTATCGTTTCGCGTCAAGGGATTCGGGTGGACCCTTTAAAGGTTGAGGCGATCCTTAATCTCCCTCCTCCTTCTACACTTCGCCAGTTACAAAGTTTGTAGGGGAAAGAAAACTTTCTTCATCATTTTATCCCAAATTACGTCGAGATCACTTGTGGATTTACACAGCTATTAAAGAAGGATTCAGAGTTCATCTGGGATACCATCGCCAACAATTCTTTTGAAGCTTTGAAGTTGTCCCTAATGTGATCTCTGCTCCTTTTTCCCCTCGATTACAGTCGCGATTATTTCCTTTACCTTGTTGCATCCGATTACACCATTGGCATGGTTCTCGTCCAAGAGGATGATGCTCACGATGAACATGTTATTTACTACTTGAGTCGAAGTCTCACGCCAACTGAAATCAAGTATCAACATGTGGAGAAACTGGACTTGGCTTTCGTTCAAGTCATCCAATGCTTCCAGCACTATATTCTCTCACGCAAGACTACGATGATTTCACATTGCAACCCTATGCAACACATTCTCACCCGTCAATTGTTAGGGGGAAAGTACTCCAAATGGATTGTGATACTCCAGGAGTTTGACTTGGAATTCGAACGTGCCAAGTCCAAGAAGTCCTTAGTTTTTGTTGAGTTGATATGCGACTTTCCCCATTCTGCAACGGAAAATGTAGCAGTTGATTCATTACCCGATGAGTCTCTTTTCCTTATTAGCATTGATGATCTTTGGTATGGTGATATCATTATATATCTCCAAACCCAGACTTTCTGGCCAACTCTGTCTAGTACTGAACGATGTCGAATACGATATCAAGCTCATCAATACATTATCCTCGAGGATACTCTTTATCGTCGGGGGATTGACTCTATTTTTCGACGTTGTCTAACATTCGATGAAGCCAAGAAAGCTCTGAATGACTGCCATTCCGGAGCATGTGGTGGTCATATGTCTGGGTATGCTACTGCCTATAAGATATTACAAGCAGGTTATTTTTGGCCTTCATTATTTAACGACTACATCACCATCGTTCAGAAATGTCATGCCTGCTAGACCTATAATTAGGAGATTCAGTCACATCCTGCTACTCTTCACCCTGTGGTCTCAATTGGTCCCTTTGCAAAATGGGGCGTCAATTTCATGACATGTCACCCTCACTCAGCTGGGGGGCATGGTTACATCATTGTAGCTGTTGATTACTTTACGAAATGGGTTGAGGCGATGCTGACATTTGACAACACTAGAAAGACCGCAGCATTGTTCCTTTTTAATCACATCATAGCTCGTTTTGGTGTTCCCCAGGCTATCTTCATTGATGACAGTAGGCACTTTAGGAATTTTATGATGTCCGAACTTACTGAAAAGTTGGGTCTTCGCCATGATAACTCAACGCCCTATTACCCACAAGCTAATGGCCAAGTCGAAGAAATTAACAAATTTGTCATAACTTTGCTCCAACGAATGATAGGGATTCATAAAACAAGTTGGCACACAATGTTGTTTTCGGCATTGTGGGCGTATCGGACATCCGTCAAATCTGCTACTGGGTTTACACCTTTTCGGTTAGTCTATGGTGTGGAATCCATTCTCCCTATTGAATGCGAGATACCTTCTTTAAAGCTAGTTGTTGAAATCCTACCCAACACTTCTGCTAAGGAAGAACATCTATTATATCATATGCGATTAGACGAAACTCGACGCAATGCCACCCTAGTTATCGAAGCTCAGAAAAAACATGTCAAGGCCCAATATGACAAGCATGTCAAGCCTCAGGTTTTCTCCGAAGGTGATCTTGTTCTCCTCTATGAACAAGATCGATATATGTTAGGAGATGGGAAATTCGAAGCCATGTGGCGAGGTCCTTATATTGTTCGACGAGTTTTGGAAAAAGGAGCTTATGAGTTGGTAGATTACGATGGTATCCCTTTGAGTGAACCCAGGAATGGGTTGTACTTGAAGAATTACTATGCATAAACTCATATGTGCACAAGTACTTGTATTTATAATGTATCATACATTTTGTGTGTTACTATAGCTTGCTTTTGTCGTTACCTGGTTTCTGCCCTTATGTGACGTTGTGTTTGATTTCCATATGTCGGAGTCTTCGCTACCCTATATTGGCTTCGCTGATGGTGCTAGCCGTAGTACTCATAACCTTGCTTCTGCTGTGTGGTAAATTTACGCCCCTACAAATGAACTTGTCTCCTTACGAGGTGTGTGTCTCGGTCGTGTGACCAACAATATTGCAGAGTATAGCATCGTTATTGAATTATTGGTTGATGCTATCTCACTAAGAATTCATCATTTGGTTGTGCGACTTGATTCACAACTAGTAGTACTACAGTTTAAGTAATGTTTATACTATCTGAAGTCCTACTTTGTTACGGGTGTATTTGAAAATTCACCTCTTGGAACGTTATTTTGATTACATTGAATATCAATATATTCCTAGATGTCTAAATACATTAACAGATGCATTGGCTAACTATGTATTAGACGGACATTTGAATCATTTATAAATCAATCACATCAATGTTCACACAACACATGATAAACCGGTAGAATCCGTCTATATATATAACGATCAAAAGAGTTTTTTTTTACAAAAAGTTTGTCTGAAGACCAAAATTTCAAAAACTGAAGCTTATAGCTTCTACAAAGTGACGTCATGGATGACATTCATGGTAACACATGACTGCCCAGGCAACTCTATGGAGCAGTCGACTCATGGATGTTGATACTCCTACAGTATGGCGTTGATCGCGTCGTGGAACCTCTTCCATAGGCATGTCTGGAATGTCTACGGTCAGGCCCTCTAGATTTTGTTCCACCACCTGATAATCCTCAGCATATTGTGGCACTACCACTACCTCTCCTCACCATTGAATGGGAGAAGTACCAGGAGGTCTGTAAGGTCCAACATCTGTGTTATCAAAAATGAATTTTGTATTAGTCTTTGGATGAACATATAAAACAAAAACATTTGAATATGATAAAAATTCACAAAATATTTAAAAAGAGAAGAATGTGTGTACTTCTTACCAAGGTCCCCCCACTGAGCATCCTTTATCAGTACTAAGTCCGGATCTCTTCGGAAATCCAACCCGACATAAGCATAGTCGTCAACCATCAACATCTGTGGTTGAATCCAGTCAAAGAAAGTATCATCATACTTGATGATCAGTCCTGCTACGTGTCGGGCCATGAGCCGACACCATCTCAGCATCCTTGGATCCCTGGGAGCTGGTAAATTCCACTCAGTAAGGGAACCCTCTCAAGGAAGAAGGAGACTAACAAAGATCTGTACTCGAATTTCTTCAGGTCGCCTTGTCTGCATTTGGTCAGCTGCTTTTTTATACTACGAAGCACAGCATCTACCCAATTGAATACCCGAGGTTCAGTACACTCAATAGCATAGTGGAAGTAACTCTGTAATTCCATGTGAGGAGCAGAACTCCCAGCCATCTGAGCTATGGTGAATAGGATAGTATGGAGGGTCAAATCTTGTACCCCCCAAATAACTACTTTTCCTTTCTTTCTCTCAGCCTCGGGAACACAGTGTAAATGACAGTACTCACTCATCTGCAGCCCACCACCTCTGCTACCAGTCAGGATCACATAGTGCCCGCGCCGTGGCAATCCAGTAAAAAAGTAAATGTCCTTGATATCTAAGGACAGTGTGTGGACCCCCACATGAAATACTTGTTGATCAGGGTCCCACACACGCACCAGGTACTCTAACAACCTGACTTGGGCCCTCATACCCGGGATACGAAAGTACTTCAGGAGCCCACAGTTTCTCAAAGCAGCAATAGTAGGTGGATGATTTCTGGAAATTGCATTGTCTTCTTCATGCTCCCTTTCGCACCATTCAAGCACCATGTTGATGGCCAATTATCTGCATAAGAGGCACAACAAGAATATTAGCAACTTTTTTCATGAGTTCATTCTCTTTCATTGAGTGAAATTTTAAAAAAAAAATGAGCTTTGCAGTTCTCGTAGGTGCCCTATGTGCACAGTGCGAGAACCTCGCAGGCTACCTTAGGCTCATCTGCGAGAATGCCCCATTCTCACATGTCTCGTGTAGCCTGCTTGCGAGAATGGCGGGGCGCAAGTAGGGCTTGCAAAATCAACCCAAAAATGAAATTTTAACCAATGAAATTGCAAAATTAAACCATGAAAGTGTTAAGGACAAAGATCCTACCTTACTGTCGTTGACAGCTCACTGAATGGACACTCGTAACTCCTGCAATCTGACGTCGAACTTGTAGGGTAAAAGAGGGGTTTTTTGAGCTCAAATAGTGGAAAGGTAAAAATGATATGGTAAAAGAGTTGTTATTCCTTTTTATTTACTTTTACTATGTCATTTGGTTTTTTATGATTATTTGTCTATTAAACCCTAATTCCTAATTCTCTGTTGAGTGTAACTTTTGCAGGCGAAACAACTTTGATAGTCATGTATAGGGATGTGGAACTATTTTTCTTTGTCATCGCGTGTTTTGATTATTTTTTATGGTTTTTGTATAAAACCTCAAGCGTGGTCTTTGTCCATTCTCGCGCTCGAAAATACATGAGAACACGATTGAGCATCCTTTTATCACTTTTTCGGGCTCAACAAGGTTCTACGAAAAAGGAACCCCCCTGGAATCCTCTTTAATATTTTTTCAGACTCTCTAAACATGAAAAGATCGTCGATCAACCTTGTTGTTTTCACACTCTATAAAGTATTTGAAGCAAGCGTCTAGTGAGAAATAATTTATCTCTTTTTCGGTCTCATCCAGACTATTTTACAAAAAAGGAACTGAGAGAGTTCTCTTTTAAGTGTTTTTCCAGACTCTATAATCATGAAAAACCTTTGAGTTCTCTATCTATGGACTCGTTAAACAAACATTGACAGACCCGTAATGGGATCGAACCACTCCTTCTTAGAGTTCGTTAAACATACTCCGAGGGACTCGTCTGAAGGATGAGATTACATCAACAAGCATATGTTATCCTCCTCAAGCTTGCGTAAAACTAAAGAGGTACTCGCCAGAAATGGTGGGGGAAAATTTGGGAAAGGGATATGTTTTCGTATTCATATTATTGGCAGTAAGTGTCGCTCTTGAACATGACACCTCCTTGTTCATTATTTGAAGCCAGTTTGGGTAATCCATTTGTCTCTCTTTAAATTTGCTACAAGGTCACTCCCTATGTTGTCTTTGAGTCAATGCTTCCAAATCATTGGTCGTGTCATTCATATGTTCAAGAGAAGTTCATCCGAAACCTTTATTGAGTCGGCCATTTGCAGTTGTCCATTCTCTCCGTGTTGGCCTTCCCTGTGTCTAGTCGAAATTACATTGTACTCTGTTCCACCTTCAAAATCTGTTACTCATTTCGTGTCATTGATGGGGGATACATCAAGGCCCTCCTATGACGAGTTTTGTTCCTTCGACTTCGACTCATTATCTAGAAACAAGACTTACGAATTCTTTGGTACCTTGGATCTTGCATGCCTCAATGGTAAGTCTCCTCGCTTTCGACAGTGGGTTTTCATCATTGACCCCTGATCAGGAGATTCCGTCAGATGTTCGACCTCAACTCATTTATTCATATTTGGTGGATTGTACTAGTGTACCTTGGGAGTCATTGACATTAATGGTGATTTCCCTCGCACTTGTTAACGATTTCATCAATGACCGGTAATCAAGTGGTTTCTACCATGTTTGACTT
>JZKD02S1886439.1:155121-169797 GCA_000966675.3 Picea glauca | reverse complement strand
AGTTCCAGTTAACTGACAAAAAGCCTCGTGTCCTGGCGGAAACTTTCCTGATTTTTTTCTTTGTTAGGTACCCGCGGGCTGTAGTGGGTTAGCCCGCGAATACCCGCGTGCAGTAAAAGGACAGCAAGAGGTTTCCCGTGCTCAATAAGAAGTTAGGGCGCGGGTTGCTTGTTTTAAGTGGTTTTTTGAGGATTTGTTCAGCATGGCTTTGGCTAGGAAGAGGCATGAGTAGGCCTGATGCCCGGTAAACCTGTATGGTGCATTTTAGGGTTATAACAGTCCTGTATGTTAAGGATTTGAAAGATAACCATCCATGCTCTAACAATTGATTATCAAATATGTAAAATGAGTAAGACCCAAAAACTAAGGTGGAAATACAAGAGGTTTGATGAAAGTTTCATGAAGAAACACCATCAAAAGTGAAGAGTAACCATAAATCAAAAAAGGCTCGGAAATTATAGCAGTGGAGGATGGTACATTCACAGGGGGAACTAATTCAAAAAACTACAAGAGAAATCACAATCTAAGGGGGATAAGCATATCAAAATAAATATGCAAAATGAGATGAAGCATATAGATAGGGGGGGCAATTTCAGAACACAAGAGAAGGTAGCACAGTCAAAGGAGGAGCGTTCTCTATTTCCAAAAGTTGTACACAGTTAGGAAGAGTGTCCCTTTTCTCATCGGTGTCAAAGGGGGAGAGTAACAGTAAAACCATGAGGTTTCAGTAGTACAATGACAAGGGGAGCAGATATGTAGCAAAGTACAAAAGAAATTATGACAAGGGAGAAGTATGTGTTTCAGGATAAATCCGTGAGTGCAGACACAAACCGATCTCCCTAGATCCACCTGGATCTAGAACAAAACAGGACAGAATAATACACTTTCCCTAGATCTAGCCTATCGAATGAACTAAGAGATAAGGATTGTAGACATACCTTATGAATGCTTTCCTTATGTCTCTGTTGTTCCAAGATTTTCTCCAATGCTCTTGCACCGTTCAAATCGCAACAGCACAAACCAATCGAAGTAAAGGCAGATTGATATACTCAATAGCTAGTCTATACATATGATCAAGGAGTTATGTAATAAAGTGACATCATATTTATGGGAAAGGGACATATTACTGTATTGAATTAATTGAAAGTGAAACTTACAACCTAANCTGACACACACACTTGCTCATGCATGAAGAAAATCAACCACATATGATGACCTTGTTGTTGTCTCTTGCTGTTGTAGCATCAGTCCTCCATACAGTCTTGCACTAATTCTCCAATAACTCTCTTGCTAGCTTGCTTAACTTAACCCTTTCCATGAGCAATCTCCTCAATATATAGGAGAAGATAGATTAGTTACTTGGATAGGGAATGATCCCAAGATATCTGGAATGACAGCACCTGAATAACCATTCGAAAGCCAACTCACCCTTTTAGAAGATTCCCTTCTAGAAGGTTCGAGATTTTTATCTTTTTCCCCTTTAAGAACATGTTCGCACCCTAACAATGAGTACAGTGCGAGAAGTTCGCACCCTAGATTAATGTAGCCTGCGAGAATCAGGCATTCTTGCAGGTGAATATATAAGTAGCCTGTGAACATTCTTCAAAAGTGTGAGTTCTGGAAGAAGACAATTGTAACCTTTCTCAAGAAAGTGTTCTTAGTAAAGAGTTTGATTTTTCATCATCATAACATCATCATGAAATCATCATAATGACCAAATTTGTGGATAACAGAATGCCCCCCAAAGTCTGAGAGTGGAACCAGTGACAGTCGATAGACTTTGTAAGCTGCATGTGTGTGTCAAGAACCAGAAGCACATCTAATCAGAAACCTGCAAACATCCAAGCATCAGCAGAATATCATGTATACCAATTCCTGAGGTAGGCATTCCCATACTCAGATCATAGACTAATGACATTATAAACAAAGGTCATGGCCACCAATCATACACTATGGATCCATGCAGTCATAATATAGCATAGCCACTTGAATACATTGTGGATCTGTGCGACAAATTTTCAATCAAGACGACATAGCCACGAAACATACACAGTGGATCTATGTGTCGCAAATTATACATACTCCACCGCAACCTGGATCGCAAAGACAATATCCAGGGTCTTCAATCTCATCACCCAAAGTACAAATCTGACCATGTGATTACATGTGTCGAAGTCAAACATGGTAGAAACCACTTGATTACTGGTCATTGATGTATACTGTTAACAAGTGCGAGGGAAATCACCAGTGATGTCAATGACTCCCAAGGTACTATAGTAAAATCCATCGACTGTGAATAAATGAGTTGATGTCGAACACCTGACGGAATCTCTCGATCAGGAGTCAATAATGTAAACCTACTGTCGAAAGTGAGAAACTTGCCATTGAGGCATGCAAGCTTCAAGGTACTAAATGATTTCTAAGTCTTAATCCCGGATAATGTGTTGATGTCGATGGAACAAGACTCATCACAGGAGGGCCTTGATGTATCTCCCATCAGTGACACGAAATGAGTAACAGAGTTTGAAAGTGAAATAGAGTATGTGACGATTGGACTTTGGATACAGAGAAGGTCAACACGAAGTGAATGGACAACTGCAGATGGTCGACTCAAAGAGAGGTTTCAGATGGACTTCTCTTGAACATATGAATGACACGACCAATGATTTGGCAGCATTGACTCAAATACGACACATGGAAAGACCTTGTTATCAAATCGAATGAGAGACAAATGGATTTCCCAAACCAGCTTCAAATGATGAATAGGGGGTGTCATGTTCAAGAGAGACACTTACTGCCAACTAACACAAAGATGAAACATATCCCTTTCCCAAATTTTCCCACACCATTTCTGGCAAGTACCTCTTTATTTTTACGTAAGATTGAAGAGGATCACATATGGTTGTGGATATAAGATCACCCTTCGGACGAGTCCCTTGGAGTATTTTTAATGAACCCTAGGAAGGAGTGGTTCGGTCCCATCACGGGTCAGTCAGTGTTTGTTTAACGAGTCCAGAGATGGAAAACTCGAAGGTTTTTCAAGATTATAGAGTTTGGAAAAACACTCAAAATAGAACTCTCTCAATTCATTTTTCGTACGATAGTCCAACGAGACCGAAAAAGGGTTAAACTATCGCTCGAAGGACGCGTAACTTCAAATACTTTAACGAGCATGAAAATAGCAAGATCGCTCGGCAATCTTTTCATGTTTAGGGAGTCATGAAAAGAGCTTAAAGTTAACTCCAGGGGGGTTCCTTTTTCGTGTAACCACAACGAGCCCGGAAAAGAGATAAAACAATGCTCGATCACATTCTCATATTTTTCACAAGTGCAAGAACGGATAAAAGGCGCTTGAGGTTTTATATCAAAACCATAAACAAAAACACACCACACTTCAAACATTTTTTGTCCATAATCATATGCATCGGGTACCTGCAAGTCATTTTTCTCACTTCCATATTAGTAATTAGGGCTAAATAATCAATAAACATGAAAAAACCCACTTTTACCATGGTAAAAAGTAAATAAAATAAATTCACAATTCATTTTACCACATTGTTTTACCCTTTTACCATTTGAGTGAAAAAAACCTCCGTTTTACCTTCTACCTTCATTGTCGGTTTTCGGGAGCTTCAAGCCATCATTCTTTGATCCATCTGTGGTGTTTTGGTAAGTTTTCCATTCTCTATCTTCTCATGGTTCAAATTCATGATTTCATTGGTTAAATTTCAAGTTTTAAGTCTATTTTTCAAACCCTATGCATGTAGAAGGATTCTCGCAGGCTACCCATACGGGGCCTGCAAGAATGCTTCTTTCTCGCAGGTGGGCCTAAGGCAGCATGCGAGAATTTCGCACTGTGTGCCATAGGCCACCTGCGAACAGCGCAAAGTTCAAAAAAGTTTGTAATTTTTAGCCAATAAAAAGGGTTTATTCCATGAAAGAGAGTTTTAATCATCTTCATATGTTCCCCATGCAGGTTTATAATCATCATAATGGTGCTCGAATGGAGAGAACGGGAACACGAAGATGATAATGCAACCTCCGAAAATCACCCTCCAACCATTGTTGCCTTAAGAGATTGCGTTCTCTTGAAGTATTTCCGCATACCGGGCATGAGAGCCCAAGTTCGATTGCTAGAACACTTAGTCTGGATGTGGGATCTGGATCAGCACATTTTTAATGTCGGAGCTCACACATTGACTATCGACATTGAGGATATCTATTTCTTGACTGGTCTATCCAGGCGAAGTTCCTATGTCAGTTTGACTGGTAGCCGAAGGGGTGGTTTAAAAATGAGTGAGTATTGTCGGGAGTACTGCGTGCCTGAGGCTGAACGAAAAAAAGGGAAGGTAGCCATTTGGGGAGTGACTGATATAACTCTCTGTACCATTCTCTTCACTATCGCTCGGATGGTAGGAAGTGCTGCCCCACATATGTCTCTACAGAGTTATTTTCAATATGCCATCGAGTGTACTCAGCCCCAGGTCTTCAACTGGGCTGACGCAGTTTTATGCAGTCTCAAAAAACAACTAACCAAATGCAGGCGTGGAGATCTAAAGCAGTTTGGTTATGGATCATTGCTGGTGTCCTTCTTCTGTGAGAGGGTTCCAGTGTATAGACTTCAAGCTGAGTGGCACTTTCTGGGTCCCAGGGATCCACGGATGTTACAATGGTGTCAACTCATGGCTAGACATGTGGCAGGACCGATCATCAGGTGTGACGATCTCTTCTTCGACTGGCTTCAAGGCCAGGTGCTGATGGTCGAATATTATGCATATGCTGGCTTGGATTTCCGTGGCGATCCTGACCTTGCTCTTCCTGAAGACGCACAGTGGGGTGATATCGTTAATAAGTACACAGATTTTTTAAGTTTTTGAATGTTTTTGGATTTTTAACATATTTAAATGTTTTTTGGTTTTATAGTTTTATAGTTTTACCCGAAGACTAACACCAAATTTTTATTGATAACACAGACGTTGGGGCATATAGACCTGCTGGTATTTCTTCTGTCTAGCATCGAGGATAAGCAGTAGTAGAAGTTCCTCAGTATGCTGAGGACTTTCTGACAGTGGAGAAGAACTTAGAGGGTTTGATGGCTGACGTTCCAGATATGGATCTGGAGGATATTCCACGATGCGATCAGCGTCACACCGTGGGAGTCTCTGCCTCTATGGGTCGCTTGCTCCGCAGAGTTGCTAGGACATTAGTGTGCTATCGTGAACATCATTGATGTCATTATGTAAAAGTCATGGGCTTCAATTTTGATATTTTTGTCTTCGGACATATTTTGTAAAAACAAACTTTTATCGTTATATATATACACGGATTCTACCGGCTTACTTTACATTTGTGTACATTTTAATGTGTTTGATTTATAAATTGTTCAAATGTCTGTCTAATACGTAATTAGCCAAATCATCTGTTAATGTATTAAGACTTCTCGGAATGTGTTGATATTCAATATGATCAAAATGTCTTTCCAAGAGGCGAATCCGCAAATATACTCTTAATAATGTATGACTTCGAATAAAGTAGACATTACTTAGTTGTAGCACCACTAGTTGCGAGTCAAGTCACACAACCAAACGACGAATTCCAAGAGAGATAGCATCAACCAATAACTCAATAATGGCGCTATACTCTGCAATGTTGTTGGTTGCCCGCCCAAGACATACACCTCGTAAAGACATAAGCTCGTTTGTTGGGGCATAGATTGCCCAGGCAGCAGAAGCTAGGTTCCGAGTACTACGGCTAGCACCATCGGTGAAGCCAATATAAGGTAGCGAATACTCTGACATCTGGCAATCAAACAAAACGTCACGTAAGGGCAGAGACCAGATAACATCAAAAGAAAAACTAAAGAAACACACACATGCAGTATGATACATAAAATACAAGTACTCATGCACAAACGACTCATGCATAGTACTTCTTTAAGTACTACCCATTTCTGGGTTCACCCAAAGGTACGCCATCATAATCAACTAACTCATACGCTCCTTTTGCCAAAACTTTGCTAACAATGTAAGGCCCACGCCACATTGGTTCAAATTTCCCAGCTCCTAAGACATATTTATCTTGTTCATACAAAAGAACAAGATCTCCTTCAGAGAAGACATGAGGCTTGGCATGCTTGTCATATTGTGCCTTAACACGTTTCTTCTGGGTTTCGATTACCAAAGTAGCATCACGGCGAGTCTCGTCTAATCGCATCAAATACAACAGACGTTTCTCTTCGGCAGAAGTATTAGGTAAGAGCTCTACAGCTAGCTTCAAAGATGGTATTTTACATTCTATTGGCAGAATGGCTTCCATGCCATAAACTAATCGAAAAGGCATGAATCCTGTGGCAGACTTAACAGATGTCTGATATGCCCACAATGCTAAAAATAACATTGTGTGCCAGCTGGTTTTATGTATTCCTATCATCCATCAAATCATAGTGATGCGAACCTTATTGATGGCTTCGACCTGGCCATTAGCCTGTGGGTAATAGGGTGTTGAACTATCATGACGAAGGCCCAACTTCTCTGTAAGTTCAAACATCATATTATTTCTAAAATGACTACCGTGATCGGTAACAATAGCCTGAGGAACACCAAAATGAGTGATGACATGGTTGAAAAGAAATAAGGCCGCAGTCTTCCCAGTATTGTCAAATGTTGGCATCGCCTCGGCCCACTTTGTGAAATAATCAACAACTACAATAATGTAACCATGCCCCCCGGCCGAGTGAGGGTGACATGTCATGAAATCAATGCCCCATTTAGCAAAAGGACCTACTGAGACTACAGGATGAAGGGGAGCAGGATGCGATCGAATCTTCTGATTATAAGTCTGGCAGGCATGACACTTCTAAACAACAGTAATTCAGTCTTTGAATAAGGAAGGCCAAAAGTATCCTGCACGTAAGATTTTCTGGGCAGTAGCATACCCAGACATATGACCGCCACATGCTCCTGAATGGCAGTCATTCAAAGCTTTCTCAGCTTCTTCAAAATTTAAACAACGCTGAAAGACAGAGTCAATACCTCAACAGTAAAGAGTATCGCCAAGGATGATATAATGACGTGCTTAATAACGGACACGACATCGTTCTTACTGGACAAAGCAGGCCGGAAAGTTTGATTTTGGAGATATATAATGATATCTCCATACCAGATATCGTCGATACTGATAAGGAAATGTGACTCGTCAGGTAACGAATCAACTGCTACCTTTTCCGTGGTAGTGTGGGGAAAATCACAAATTAACTCAGCGAAAACTAGAGATTTCTTCGATGTGGCACAATCGAATTCCAAATCGAACTCCTGGAGAATAAAAATCCACTTGGATTACTTTCCCCCCAGCAATTGACGTGTCAATATGTGTTGCATGGGGTTACAGTGTGAAATCACAGTAGTCTTCCTGGAGAGAATATAATGACGAAAACGTTGAACTGCTTGGACAGCAGCCAAGGCCAGTGTCTCAACATGTTGGTCCTTTATTTCCATGGATGATAAAATTCTACTCAAGTAATAGATAACATGTTCATCGTGGTTATCATCCTCTTGAACGAGGACCATGTCGATAGTATACTCGGAAGCAGCTAGATAAAGAAAGTAATCTCGACTATAATCCTGAGGGAAAAGAAGAGGAGCCTTCGTGAGGGATAATTTCAAGGTTTCAAAAGCGTTATTAGCAACCTTATCCCAGAAAAACGTTGAACCTTTCTTTAGAAGACGTGTAAAACCCCGAGTAATCTCAGCGTAATTCGGGATGAAGCGACGAAGAAAGTTTGCTTTCCCCTGCAAACTTTGTAACTGGCGCAAAGAAGAAGGAGGAGGGAGATTAAGAATCGCCTCAACCTTGATAGGATCTACCCGAATCCCATGGCATGAAACAATGAAACCGAGGAGACAGTCGGATTCTACGCAAAAGACACATTTATGAGGGTTCAAGCGAATGTGATAGAATCGAAAATGAACGAAAATTGCTCGGAGATGACTAGGGTGATCGACTCGACGTAAAGAGTGAGCCGTCAAATCATCCAAATAAGGTTGAACAATATGCTTGATATCGTGAAATGCATAAGACATAGCACGTTGGAACGTAGCACCCGCGTTCTTCAGACCGAAGGGGATTTTCCTGTAGGCCAAAGTACCCCAAGGACAAATAAAATCTGTTTTATGTTGGTCCTCAGGAGCGATATTGATTTGATTATAGCCGAAAAATCCATCCATGAGGGAAAAGATTTCACTGCCGGCACAGTCATCGACGATCTGATCAACGAAAGGGGTTGGAAAATTGTCCTTTGGACAAGATTTGTTGATATCCTGATAATCAACACAAACGCGTATACTACCACCCTTTTTATCAATCGGCACTGGGTTAGAAACCCATTCTATCAATTCCACGGGATAAATAAAACCAGATTTAAGAAGTTTTTCAACTTCGAGTTCAATGGTTGTCTCTTTACGTGGATGGAGAGGACGGAGGCACTACCGAACTGGCTTGGTTCCGGGGTATGTCTTAATTTCATGAACAATGATAGCAGGGTCAATACCCGGCATCTCTTCGTAACTCCAGGCAAAAATTTCATGAAATTCTTTAAACAAGGAAGTATAAGTGACAATTTCGTCGGGAGAACACGAAGCTCCAATATGAACATTCTCGACTATTCCAGGTTTCACTGAAATATCTATGGGTATCGTGGGCGAAATGTTACTAAGATTCCCTTCCGCAAACACATCACGTGTAGATTGGGGAACCGTGGAAATAACAACAACGGTCGACGGAGTCGAAATCCGTTGGTAATTCTCAAGAGTCTGTTGTTCCAAAAACAGTATGGAACGATGATGCCCATCGTCCCAAGGGGTGTCTTCCATGATGGAAATTATCATCACGTCAGTGGGAAAGATGACATGGAAAGGATCAGGAGACAACTCATCAAAAGAAGAAGTAGTAGGGGTTGCCGATTGAATATCTTGGTAAGTGGACTCAACCGGACTTAACGGCATGACGTTGCCGAAACGAACATGATCTCCAGGATCAGGGAGTATCCAAGGGTCGGCAGACACTGGAAGTTCGTGAGGCATAGTAGAGATCATATTAATAGATGCAAGGGATAGGCGTGGAATGTCGGGTGTTGGTGGTATGGGGAAAGTACCCATTAACGAGGAATCTTTTAAAATACCGACTCCAACATTCTCATAACCCTGTGGGGTTTTAGATATGAATGGCACATTTCCAGTGCGAGTATCAGTATTAAAGAAAGCAAGTTTATCAACCGTAACCACTTTTCCCTGGTGAGGAAATCGTACGACACAAAACAGGGTGGACACAACAACATGCATAGAGCCGACCCAACTACGACCAAGTAGAAGGTTATAATCTAGGGGAGTATCAAAAACTTCCACTTCAACCTGGACAGTCTTACCTTCGAGAGTGACAGGCAACGCCGGAAGAACACCGTAAGTCTTAAAACCAGAGCCATTGAAGGCTCTCAAAGTGTTTTGTGATTCGCTTAAAGGGGGAGATCCAATGGCTTTCCAACAAGTAAAGGACATTACACACATAGAGGCACCCTCATCAATAATAGTCCAGAAAATACTCTTGTCGGCGACAACAACTTGTATTTGAAACGCAAGTTGTGGGGGTAACCTTGGAACATGGTCTTCCAAATCAAAGACTATCAAATTCATATCCGTAGGATCAATTCCACCTATGGCCTTCAACAGAGCCCTTCGCTGTGCAGGACAAGACTGAAGGACCTCAAGGGCAGACATCACTGAAGGTGCTTGGGCCAGATCTTCGAAAATACTATAGTTTTGGGCTGCCCGAGCATGAGGATTGAATGCCGACTTTTTAACGACACTTTTCGAAGGTTGTAAAACTGTATCAAGACTCGGTCGTTCGATATGAAGAGGACCGTTCGTAGGTGGATTTGGTGGAGAAGGTTGTACCAGATCGGGAGGTAAGTCATCGACCTTCTCCTTAGAAGGAGTATAGTCTTTAGCTCTAGTGGTAAGTGCAACATTGTCTTTCTTGGAATCACTGGTGCACATCAAAACATAATATTGTGTAGAGGTAGATGGTTGGTCATGGATGACCAACAAAGCCTTTTGTTGAGACGGGAAGGGTTGAGACAAGACTGCCGGCGTAGAGGATTTTGGTTGTCCTTGAAGGAACTTGTTAACCTCGGCACGTCGTGGACAATCCTTCGTGTAGTGATCGTCACCACAGTTAAGGCAAGGGTAGCGTGGTTTCCACTTATCATGGTCTTCAACAGGAGGGGTTTTGGTTTTCTCAGTCAGATTGTTATTTTTACTCTCCTTATTCTTGCCTCTCCCTTTCTTAGATTTGTTCTTACCGGCAGGTGTAGACTGAACAGCGTTCACTTCAAAGGTTTTACCGATGGGAGGCACAGGAGACGGAGCATTTTGAACATTAGAATAATTGGATTTAGGGGTCGTGTTCGAAATGGAATGGGGTTGAGCATGAGTAGTCCCAATCACACCATCGACTGCATGTGAAACAGCTGGGGTAGTTGAAGCGCTGGAAGTACCAGTACGAGGAAAATCCGGTAATAGATCATAAAGAGTTCCCGTTTGCGAATAAACGAGATCAAGGTACTGATCACGACTTATAGCCTTCTCTTCTGTAACAACACCACCCATAGCAATGTCTTTACCAATTTTGTTCAAAAAATATTTTGTGAACCACTCTGCCAGTAACTGATCAGGAAGCTCAAGTTTAATGAGACGTCGCCTCCTTCACCACTCATGAATATGATCAGATATATGAGTGCTTGTATTTTGTTTGAAGAAAGTTAAAATCTCAGTCACGGTATCGTAATGGATCGGCAACTGATAATGTGTGAGAATATCCATAGCAAGGGTGTGAAAATCGGAAAAGAAACCTCGTGGTAACTCAATGTACTACTTCGCAGCAGCTCCAGTGAGGGTTCGTTGAAAAAGACGGAGACGAATGGAGTCGTCCATTAACGAATTAGATGAAAACCATAAATGAAAAGTCATGACATGATTATTAGGGTCCTCTCTCGCCTTGCCATCGAATTTCGGGATGTTTGAGGGAAGCTTTGCAGAAATAGCAGGCCATTGAGGAGAGTGACGGATAGGATCGTTGAGAATCCTAGACAAATCTAGAAAATCCAAAGTAGCAAGAAAAGGCAACTGCCGATTCACTTGCAGGTACTGATGACTTTGGGGTTAAAGCCCCGTTGGCAGGCCATTAGGAGCATAAGTAGACTGGACGTAGAGGGAAGCTCCGGGTTGGATTGGTGGTGGCTGGATAGGGTAGTATCCCCAAGGATTAGAAACTTGAGTTTGAGCAGGGACCTGAGGTTGGGAAGTTTGACTCGAACCCCAAATAGGATTAGTCACACCTGGATATGGTTGGCCTACAGGAGGGACTGTTGGTTTCCCCCCAGCAAGAGGTATGTTTCGTAGAAGCTGTTGCCAATACTGGACCAACTCAGGAGGTATGTTTTGTCCAAAAGGGGAGGTTGGTCCCCCTACCGTAGGTATAGTTCCACCCGGAAATTGTGTACCAACCGTAGGTTGTGTGGTAACTGTGTTCTGTCCAGGAAAAGGAAAAGGGAATGTACTACCCAGTCCTCCAAAAGAAATGTGCAAGTTCGGTGCAACAGTCGGGATAGTGCTACTAGTATTAGGATTTCCAGTAGGAAACTAAGGGAGTGTCGGGATGAAACCGGGAATAGGATGCCCAGGAAACTGAGGACCACCTGGAGAACCAGTTGGAGTTTGTGGAGGTGTTGGATGAGAAACATTCAACAAAGGATTCAACACATGGTAACCAGGGGGTAGATTCGGGTTGACCTCAGGAGGTCGTTGGGTATTGATAGAGGGAAGAGTAGTCGCAGGAATCTTGGTTTGGACACTCGAAGTAATAGCGAGATGGGCCATCTCGGGAAGGAGAAAAAAATGATAAGTGGTAGTCTCTGGTGTAGTTTCTGGTTCAGGAGACACAGGAGGGTTGATTTCGTAGACAGGGGTTGACTCAGTACCAAACAAGACTCATCGAAAATCACCCGACAAAAAAGGATCTTGGCCTACTACACCGTGAGAAGGCCCAGCAGTTGATTCAGAAGATGTAACAACGGTTTCTTCAGAAGGATTTAATCGTCCAACAGGTCGTTCACCACGATGAATGCGATAGTCCTCTATAGTATGGGTAATTTGAAAATCAGCAAGAGGGTCAGTAGGTTCTACGTGTGGAGGTGGTGTAAAAACTTCTGGGACGTCACTTACATTCACGTGTGATAGAGTAACAAGGGGAATTTCACCCGGACGAGGAGAGTCCTCAGGGGTACCCTCGGGTGTTGTTGTATACAAAGGTTGTGAAGCTTCCGGATGTTCCGAGGACAAACCTTGCATCCTACGTGAACGTCGTGGGGGAGAAATTGTAAACAAGTAACAAACTCCGCAACAAAAATCCTATGGCCAACTGCGAGAAACGAACAACACACCCTAGTAAACAAAATCTAGAAGTAATCACCAAGCAAACAATACCTTCTAATATCGAAGCCACTAGTTGGTGATGAAATCCAATGTCTCAACAACGAGACGAGAAGGGGCGGGGCTAAGATGGAAAAGTTACGTTGACGACCTGCTTAACAGACTTACGCCCTAGTGCAAGCTCCCACACATAATCGTGGGTATACCCTCCAAGGAGCCCGAGTGAGTTTGATCAACGTTGATTCCAGGTACCGTGAAGACTTTCCCCTCCACAATCACCTTGGGTAAGAACCTAGAGAGAAAGGCCACTAAGGTCACCATAGACAACAGTACTTCCTGGGGAAATAGTCGTCAGTCTGATCCACACACAAGGGCAGGGTATCAAGCCCGAAACCAACTCAAAGGCTTCCACTCATAATTGTGGGTATGCCTCGAAGTGATCCCCGTAATACGTGCAATCTCTACACCGATGTCAACAAAGCAGGTTAGTATCTCTGCCAACAACAATGCGACCTAATTCTTGACCCTTGTGTTAGAAGGGCTTCCCAGGACAATATGCGGCCAATGGAATTTTACACTCCCTAACGCAAGATACTATTGTGTGTTTTTGAGCTTTTGGAGAGTGTGTCTCTCTTCCTACTCCACAGCACTAGCCTAGCTAAATGTTGGTGTAAAAGAGCCCTAGAAAAGAGTAACTAGATCAATTTTAATATTACGTAGTGTTTTTAAAGGTTGTTGTTTACGCGAAGGTAACGGAAGTAAAACTCATGATGTATGACTCTGACTCAAATAATGCAAGGATAATGATGAAAAATGAGTCTTTTCATTCCATGAATCCTAGTTACGGGAGAGAGATTATCTTCCAAATCAATATCAATACTACAATGCACGTGCAATGCTCAATTTCCGTTTAGATGTCAATATAAACAATCATATATTCATGAACGATTTCCAAATGTCTTTTTCAAACAAACTTCAAAAACTTGATTTTCAATGTTTCCGAAAAGGTAGAAACAAACTCTTGAAAGAAAACTTATTGCTCACTTTCCAAGAAGAACTCTAAATAACGAGAAAAGAAAACCAAATCATGAAGACCCAAACAAACCACCCAATCCAAAACTTTCAACGAAAGTAAAAACAAAAGCAAACCAAAAAAGTTCCTCAATGCTACATGAAAAATGTTTTTTCAAACCCACAAGCAAATGAGAAACACCAAACACTCAACTCGCAACCAATCACTAGTTCTTATCCAGCTCAACACATTCAACTCTAGCAATCAAAGAGAATGAAAATGCCAAAAAGGACCAAGAAATGAAAGTCAAGCTGTAAAGGCAAGCAAAAACCTAGAAACCCTAGATCAGTTCCAGCAAGCCAACTAAAGAAAAAGAGATGTAAGTCACTGATTCAGTAAGCCAAAGAGGTGTAAATCAACATATATGAGCAATTGACAGAGTCAAATCTTGAATTCAAAAATTTCAAAAAATATGTTCACAGGCCAGTGTGGAACACAGTGCAAGAAGCTAGTGTTCTCGCAGGCCACTTTGATGCAAAGTGCGAACTGTTCGCACTGAAATATATATGCAGAGTGCAAACTTTCCTGGTTCTCGCAGGCTGTCAATGGACACAGTGCGAGAATCCCTGAAACTAATGAAAATTTTGAAAGAGCAAGCAAAATTCAAACTGGCTTACAGACCCAGAAGGTCTCTCAGGGTATCCTAAGGACTCAGAAACTGACAAATCAAGAGAAAAATGCAAACAGAGCAAATGGCCACAGAAAATTCAACAACCATAAAGAAAAAGGGATAGATCCCCAGTGGATTCGCCAATTTTGTTTCAGGATAAATCCGTGAGTGTGGACACAAACCGATCTCCCTAGATCCACCTGGATCTAGAACAAAACAGGACAGAATAATACACTTTCCCTAGATCTAGCCTATCGAATGAACTAAGAGATAAGGATTGTAGACATACCTTATGAATGATTTCCTTATGTATCTGTTGTTCCAAGCTTTGCTCTAATTCTCTTGCACCGTTCATATCGCAACAACACAAACCAATCGAAGTAAAGGCAGATTGATCTACTCAATAGCTAGTCTATACATATGATCAATGAGTTATGTAATAAAGTGACATCATCTTTATGGGAAAGGGACATATTACTGTATTGAATTAATTGAAAGTGAAACTTACAACCTGA
>JZKD02S1886439.1:144703-155071 GCA_000966675.3 Picea glauca | reverse complement strand
AGTGAAACTTACAACCTGAGCCTTGATGTCGTAGGTCTCCTTTCGATGGCTCTTAGCTCTGACACACACACTTTCTCATGCATGAAGAAAATCAACCACATATGATGACCTTGCTGTTGTCTCTTGATGTTGTAGCATTAGTCCTCCATACAGTCTTGCACTAATTCTCCAATCACTCTCTTGCTAGATTTCTTAACTTAACCCTTTCCATGAGCAATCTCCTCAATATATAGGAGAAGATAGATTAGTTACTTGGATAGGGAATGATCCCAAGATATCTGGAATGCCAGCACCTAAATAACCATTCGAAAGCCAACTCACCCTTCTAGAAGGTTCGAGATTTTTATCTTTTTCCCCTTTAAGAACATGTTCGCACCCTAACAATGAGTACAGTGCGAGAAGTTCGCACCCCAGATTAATGTAGCCTGCAAGAATCAGGCATTCTCGCAGGTGAATATATAAGTAGCCTGCGAACATTCTTCAAAAGTGTGAGTTCTGGAAGAAGACAATTGTAACCTTTCTCGGGAAAGTGTTCTTAGTAAAGAGTTTTATTTTCCATCATCATAACATCATCATAATGACCAAATTTGTGGATAACAGTATGGTAAATAAGTTTGGTTTTACAAGGTTTTAATCAATGACAAAGAGGGAGATTGTTGAGAAAGTGTTGTCATTGATGTCAAAGTGGAGATGGGTGTGACAGTGATGTGTCATTGATGTCAAAGTGAATACTAATGTGGCAGCATTGATGAGGTTTTATTGAGTTAATTGGTTGAGTGATGTAGTGTAGATGCTAGTATGTGTGCCTCCAACATGTTAGCGTACAGGAATTTGGGATTCCAGTAATAATTGTTGAACTACAAGAACTCGAGATTCTAGTAATAATTGAAATTCTGGTAATAATGTGTTGGTTGCGGGATTTCGGGATTTCGGTAATAATTATTGAACTACAAGAATTTGGGATTCCAGTAATAACTGAGATTTCGGTAATAATGTGTTGACTACATGAACTTGGAATTCCAATAATAATGAATTCACATAGAAAATATTTTTTATGGAAGGAAATATGAAAGTCTCTTGACGTGATCAAGTTCTTGACATGGTCAAGAAAAATACTATGGGCTTATACCATATTTTTTATCTTTCTATGTGTAGAAAAAACATTGTGAAAACTAGTATAAATATTTTATCAAATTGATGAGTAGATGTGAGTGTGAAGTATGAAGTGGAAGTTGATCTCAGTTAGGTCCAAGGAGAAGATAAAAAAAAACAAGAGTGGTTAGAAGAAAGATAGAATTTATACATAAGATCAAAGAGATGGAAATGAAATTGTCGAAGGGTTTCTGAATCTATATTGAAATATTAAAGGTATGTTATTTAACCCTAAACATATATTATTCTTGATCGTAATGAAGTAATTATGAAATGATGTGAGGTATGGAATGACTCTGTTTTGGGATCCTTGAGGAGTGTGTAAAACCTATATGCTGTAATAAGGTTTGAGAGAATGAATACTTAATCGCCATATTCAGAAATAATAGTAGTTACAGGAATATCATATTCAGAAATACTTGTTCCAAGAATATCATCTATAGGAAAAAATGATCTGCAGGATTAGTAGCTACAGGAAAAACATATCTATAGGATTAGCGGCTATAGGAAAAACATATATGCAGTATTAGAAGCTACAATAAAAACATATCTATAGGATTGGCAACTACAAAAAAAATAGATCTATAGGATTAGCAGCTACAGGAAAAAAAAATCAAAAGAACTAGCAACTACAGGAAAAATAGATCAATATGATTAATAGCTACAGGAAAAACATATATGTAGGATTAGCAACTGTAGGAAAAACAAATTTGTAGGATTAGCATCTACAGGAAAAGAATATCTACATGAATAGTAGTCTATAGGAGAAGTAGATCTACAAGAAAAAAAGATATACATGAATAGTTGTTACAGTCTTAGCATCTACAAGAAAAGTAGATCTATATTAATAACATATTACAGGAAAAGTAGATCTACAAGAATAGAATATTATAAGAAAAACAGATCTATAGGAATATCAGATCTACAGGAATAGTAGCTACAGGAATGGTAAATATGATATCAGTTGTGTTGTTTATGAAGAAGAGAGATGATCCAAAATGGATCCAAGGAGGCCTAAAAATCAAAGTTCTCGGAATCAGACGAAACCAAAGCCATTGTGTAGGGATGATCGTGTCGATTCCGGCCATATATTTTTTCCAAAAATGTACATTGTGTGTGGAAGTTATCGCAATCTGAAGATAAGGTCAAACAGGCAAAAAACACAAAGTCAACAGGTCAAAGTGAACTGATGATGTTAGCAGGGTGACATGGCAGCACCAGAATCTGACACGTGTCAATCAAATCTGACCAATACGAAAGTGACATGTGGAACTGTATGGAAGTGACATGTGGCACTGTACGGAAGTGACACATGGAAGTATGGATGCTGGTGTGGTAGGGTGACATGTGGAATTATGGATGATGATGTGGCATTGTACAGATGCTAATGTGGCACTATACAGACGCTAACGTGGAATTGCATGGACATTGACATGGAACTGTGATGATGATGACATGGCACCATATGGATGATGAGGTGGCAGTACAGATGACATGTGGCAGCTGACTGGGAAGGTTGACGTGGTCATACAGATGACACATGAAGATGACTATGCAACAGTGATGTGGCTCGAGCCAATGGTGAGGTGACATGTGGCCCAATGAGGAGGCACCATGTGGCACGTTCTTGAAGGCCAAATCTGGCTGTTACCACCAAATCTAGCGAAGATCCTCTAAAGCTGGTGGAATCTCACTAAATCTGTCTAATTATCACTAAGTTTGTAAATTGGCGCTAAATTTGGTGGATCCTGGATTATTTAGTCAGGCATGGAAATCGAGACTGTACGGATCTGACAGGGCACAGCATTGGGATTCATGTCGAGGGACTGTTCAGACGCAGGTCAACTTTATACTCAAAAGTTGCATAATTTAGAGGGGAGTCTGAATATGGATAGTGTTTTTGCATCCTAGTATCCGAACAAAAAAGTGCCTCCAGAGCCCGAGATGTTGATCCAAGAATAGTCAACTTTATACTCAAAAGTCTTAGAATTCATGTTCCATTCAATGGTGATGCTTGTTTCTGTCCAACAGTTGCAGATATAAAAGGTGGTTTCATGAGATATTATGTAAGCCTTTCTTAAAGCACACATAAATAGAACCAATTTTGATATGAAACATAAAGTAGGTACAAATATCGTGGAAGGTATCTTACCGTTAGCATCAATATCTAATCCAAATAGATAACCAAGGAAGTGGTGAATCGTGAAGATAACTCACAACTATCACAACTTTCCATGGGATAATTAGGTTATTCTATGCACACTCAAAGATAGCTTCAATTACTAGTAAAAGGGCATGATTCATATCATATTTTTTGAACATGAAGCAAATAAAGACATGAAAAATCATAGAAGATATCTTACCTCTACCTATGCACATTAGTCACAACTTTACTCTAAGGACTTGAATATAGTTATGTTTCCTAAGAGTCACGTTCAACAAGCTAGTAAAGTGTAGGATAAGAAAGAATGACCATTAAGAACCAAGTAAATCTCATTTGTGCCAAAACATAAACAAGAAACAAATCTATCCTCGCAAGCACCAAGGAAATGAAGAATGGAAAAGAAATATTACAACCACCATCAATCTCACAAGAGTATAATGCACAAAATAACAATGTCCTCTATTTCATATACAAAGATAATTTACAATGAAAAAAGAGAGACGATTTGCAAGAGTGTAAAGGCATATTTTATAGAAATATTAAGTGGCCTTTGGCCTTCCATTTTTGGCCTCTTGACTTTATAACTCTATGATTCTTGGACTGCAACTTTATTTAATTAAACTATCTTAAAATTTGTCCTCGCTCAAAAAATTACATAAACAATCATTCCTTTTCAATACTAATAATACAATACAACATCTCTCATATTTAATTTTCATTTTTCCCTATTTGTCATTTTTTGTTGGACAAATATTCTTAGGAGGTTTGAGCATGTATTCTCTTTCACTCAATTTTTGGATGAAAATAACCCTCCATAGCTCCTGATTTGTCTTCTAGTGTGATCTGGATTTAGGAGAGAAATGAACTGATTAATAGACGAAATACAATAAACACAGAGATATGGAGAACAACATAGATATCCAGTGAACAATATCTTTTATTGAATAAATAAAATAGGCTGAAAATGTAAAACTGCAGAACTGAAACAACGTTCTCAAATGGTGGTAGATATCTCTGAGAATAGATGTGGCCGCTACGTGCATTCGTCTAAGCAAAATGATTACAATGAGGCTCCATAGGCATTTTTAAAATTACTCATGAATGCCAAAACCCTAGACATCCAAAAACCTAACCCTAGGAGGTGAAACACCAAAAGTCATGTGGGCCCTGATGGGTAAGTTGGTACCTCAACTTTTGGGGCTCATAAATTTTGCATACAAACTATGTTTTAGGTGTGTGATAGCTCATTGGAAAGGTCTTTTCGATAAATACACATTATGTCGTTAAACTCTGACTTCATCTACAATTTAATTGTGGCAAGCCAAAAAAACACTTTTTAGGGCCCCAAAACGGCCCTAGAAGTACAGAAATATGTGATGACATGAAAATTTCCAAAATAATCCAGATGGATTAGGTGGGAGGCCACCAGTATCCACCTGAAATATGTGTATGGCTTCAGACATCCCCGAAAGTGTAGAACCCACAATTACAAAGAAGTATAGAAGAACGTGATGAACTAAAAATTTTCAAAGAGGAGTCAGTGGGAATAGGTGGGTGGCCACCAATATCCACCTAGATCAGTCCTCCCCTGTTAGGAAGAAATGGTCTCCATTGCGTTGAGTTCCCCCATCAAGTGAGGAAAATTATGTGGAATTTTTCCCCAGGTGAGACACTTGTCTTGGTGGAGGAGTTGTCTTTCCTTGACAACCCGATAAAGTTGGATCCTTTGCTGGCAAGTGCCCTTGACCTGTGTGTCCACTATTTGATTAGTGGATTCTTGTTCCATGCAGTCAGGGTTGATCTCTGTTGGTGTCAATTATTTTTCGATCTCTAAGGTGTCCAATAATGGTGGAAAATATGGCCAAAGGAGGTCCACATTGAACACTTGGTGCAAGCCAAGGAAGGGTGGAATGTTGAGCTTGGAAGCATTGTTCCCATAGCCTTGGCGATAGTGTAAGGCCCATAGAGAACTGAGAGGATATTTTTATGGGGCCCTATAAGATGCTCTTTCTACAAATGTAACCAAACCTTGTATCCCACTTGAAACTTGTATGGTACCCTGTGTTGATCATGGAGTTGCTTGTACTTATAATTGGCTTTCTGCAAAATCTCATGGACCTATTGGCGGATGTGTTGAATTTTCTCAATGAATCTAGTGGCTTTGTCGGTCTCTGACTGAACATGGGAAGAGTTTGTTTGTGTGGTTTCAATAGGTAGTGCAACATCAATGGGACTCAAGGGTTGGAATCCAAGCCCCACCTAAAATGGGCTATGGTCGATGGAGCTATGGAGTGTAAATGTGTTGAACCTGCACAGAATAGATCTAGCTAAACAATAATACACATATTTGTAGAGATAATTGGAGAAAGAAGAAGGAAAGAAAGAATATAAGAATTCTCATTAACCGTTATGAATAATGGATCATTTACACATGATATACTCTGTATAACTCAATGATTTCGACTGGAGGATAACCAATGCACCATAGTGGTGGTATAGAATGATCTGGACACACACCAATAGTTATGGGAGTGAACTGCCACCTAGTCTAGTCTCTCAGGTAGTTACGGGAGTGAACTACCACCTAGTTGAGTTAACTAGTCAACTAGTCTTCAGTTAACTGACTGAACAGAGAGTAGTGAGGAGTTAACTCAGGGAATCAAGGCTAATGCACCACTCTAATGATGATACAAAGGCAAGGTCGGATTAGCATGGTGATGATCCCAATGTTGCATGGTAGAAAAACCAATGCAACATCTAAAATCAACTCAAGTAGTCAAACTGAAGTGTCAATTGAAAGAGAATATTCTCCAGGTGGAATATTCTCCCCTAAATTATAGGAGACTCAATAATGACTAATTATAACTAATAAACAAGGAAAAACCTTAGGAAAAAGAAATCATAGGTGTGTGTGAAGTAACTCCAACATGGAGATCCCTGTTGTAACTATTCTTAACATAGGGGAGACTCTCATCCCATGTATGTGGATGTTTAGAGTTGTACATGCGCAGGATGTGCACAATCATATGATTGATGACCTATGTTTGGATGTCATTTTTGGGGTGGAAAGAAATGAATTTAGTGAGCTTGGTGTCCAACAGTGACTAGAGACTCGACCAAAATGTGTTGAGGAACATGTTGTCTCGGTCAGAGATGATGGTATGTGGTATCCCAAAATGGACAGACACTTGTTCGAAGAAGATACTGGAAGTATCTGTTGATGTGATGTTCTTCTTGCGAGCTGTGAGGATGGCCATCTTTGAAAACCACTCAACTACCACAAATACACAATCATTTCCTTGCTTGGTGGATGGAAGGTCAGACATGTAATCCATCAAGATGGATTCCCAAGGCTTCTCGGGAGTACGAAGAGAGGTGTATAAGCCTTGCTTCTTGATGGTTGGCTTGGAAATGGAAAAGGTAGTGCAATGTATAATATACTTTTTGACGTCCTATCGAATTTCTGGCCAATAAAAATGTTTCTGTAGAATGACCATAGTTTTCTCCATGCCAAAATGTCATGACATCTTATTGTAGTGATCTTCCCAAATCACCTTTGCACGCTCACTTGCAGGAACACAGATATGTCCCAGATGGCAGAAGAGTATGTCATGAATGTGAAAATCAGTGACATTTGTGCATGTACCCAAGAGCTGATAGGTGGAGGCGAAGTCAGAATCTTGCTAATAAATTTGGGGCCACTCAGGTGCCTCATGTCCACAGGAATGGAGCATGGTGGTGAGTGTAGCCATGGGAGGTCGTCTAAGGAAGTCAGCGACACGATTTGTGCTCATTGTATTATACTTGATGTTGAGATGGAACCATTGTATGTAGATGGACCACTTCTGATGGCAATCATTCTATAACTTCTCTTGTGTCTATATGAACTACAGAGGCTTGTGATTAGTGTGGATAATTGTCTCCTTTCCCAGAATGTAATGTTTCCATTGACGATAGGCTTGTACAATGGAATACATTTCCTTGTCATAGGTGGGGTATTTTCGGACAATATCTGAGAGTGTCTCACTATGGTGTGTCATTGGATGACCATGTTGAGTGAGAAATACACCTATAGCATAGTCAGATGCATTAGTCTCAATATTGAATGGTTGTTATAGATCAGGAAAGGAGAGTACTGGAGTTGAGCACAAGCAATGCTTCAGATCATCAAATGCTCGTTTTTTATCCTTCCCCCACATGAAATTTTCCCTGCCACCACCCTTAGTCACTTGGCTAAGGGCCCATGCAATATGGGATAATCCCAACATGAACTATCAGTAAAAGTTGGCATGTCCCAAGAAGCTCTAAAGCTCGGTTAGTGTGGTCGGGGATGGCTAGTCACGAATGATTTGGATCTTAGATGGATCAACATGTACCCCATGCTTATCAACAATGTAGCTCAAGTGTTGGACCATGTTCATGCCAAAGGAACATTTTTCCAAGTTGGCATATAGCTTGTGTTGTTGCAGAGTGCTCAAAACATGTTGAATATGTTGCATGTGCTCCTCCCAAGTTCTGTTGAAGATGAGGATTTCATCCAAATATACCGCCACAAAATATTTAGTGAAGGGTCTCAATACATCATCCATCAACCTCATGAAAGTGGTTGGTGCATTTGTTAATACAAAGGTAATGACCAACCATTCGAAGAGACCTTCTTTAGATTTGAAACTTGTCTTTTATACTCAGTTGGTTCGATGGGAACCTGGTGGTAGCCATACTTTAGGTCAATCTTGCTAAAGAAATTTTCCCCCTTGAGTTGGTCAAGAAGGTCATCAATTCTAGGAATTTTGTATTAGTTCCTTACTGTGATTTTTTTAATTCTTTGTAATCAATGCAGATCCGTTAGGTCTCGTCCTTATTTTGTAGCAGTACAATCAAGCTTCCACAAGGGGAGGAGTTGGGTCTGATGTACCCCTTTTGAAGAAGCTCTTGGATCTGACACTTGATTTCGTCATTTTCCATCAGTGAGCAACGATAGACAGGTCCATTAGGTAGAGGTTCACTGGGGGTTAGATCAATTGGATGCTTGACTTGACAATGCGTCGGTACATCGGTGGGTGAGGAGAAGATGCCTCTGTACTCTTCCATGATGTCATCCACTTGATTTTGCTGCAAAGAGAGGCTCTGTGTAGAGGCCATGGATATGGTGATGACCTTCTTCTTTCCATGAGCACATATCGCAAAGAATGAAAACTTTTCAATCTATGAAATTACCTTACTGCATTTCTTAGCAGAGATTAAAGAAATAGTGGTAGGTGGTGCTACCTCTGGTATCCTGTAAAATTGTCTACCCAAAGTAATAATAACACTGTGGGGTCTAGACTCATACACAACATGATGCTTCCACAAATATGGTTGTCCTAAAAGAACATCACAAAATTCAAGGGAAGTAATATCACATAATACCTCATCTTTGAAAGGCTTGATTCCATAGGGCAGATGGCACTATTGGCTGACACGAAGATATCTTCCTTGGTGAAGCCAACCAGTGGTGTAGGGTTGTGGGTGCAGTTTTGTCAGCAGGTCCAGCCTCTTAATGACCTATGTTGAGATCAGGTTCTTCTAATTGTCGCTATCAAAAATCAAATGAAGCGGAGCCCCATTTACCCACATCTGTGAGTGAAAGAGGCATTCCCCTTCCTCTAGTTCTTCTGGTTCGCTTGGCTGGAATTTGGTGGTAGCGACAATGGCACTAGGTTCAACATCGATAATTTTCTTCCCTCCTTTTGGATTTGACTTGAAGTCAAAATCAACCTATGAATCAGAAGCCTTCAACTCATCCACGAGTGACTTCTTGGAGCGGCATTCTTTGGTGTTGTGCCAAGGTATTATATGGTATTCACACCATTTTCTCATGTACTTCTTCGACTTCTCATTACCCTTTTTGTGTTGTGGCTTGGACTAGTTGTCCTGAGAGTGGCCCTCTTTTCTTTGTCCCTTGCTGTGTGGGTTAGGGCCGCCTTATCCCTACTTTGACTGTGAGGAGTTTTCAAATCCAAACTCTCGCCTCTTATGCTTAAATTTCTACTCGATTTTGACAGCATATATATAAGTCATACCCAGTGATGCAATGTCCAGAAAATCCATTTTTATTTGAATGTATCTATGAAAATAGCCGCAATATTTGAGAACCAGATGTCGCTCAGAGTCTTTGATACCCAATTTGGTGCGCAGGTGTTGTTGGGAAAAATACCCTACGAACTAGCAAACTAGGGTCAGACTTGCATGCAGATTTTGACCAAAAATAAATTACTTTTTAACCTACCACCCAAGATTAAAACCCCTCTTTCACAGTAAATGCATGAAGAGAACCACTAACCTTTTACCAGCGTTCGATGTAGATCCTTCGTTGTGCTTTGAACACTTGCTTGCGTTGCTCCTTCCACAGATCACCTGCAATCAAGATAAATACCAACTACGCATGCATGCTACTTCTCTACTCGAGGGTTAGAAATCAAGCATAAATTCATCAAATTATAGACAACTCATGCATTGGGAAGGGAAAAGTATTTTTTTTATTGATGAAAATTAATCAACTTACAATCAAAGTTGAGACCGGCCACCGCTCCTTGGACCTGATCCTGGGCTCCTCTTCTTCTTTCCTCCAAATTCCTTGCGTTAAATCTCCTTTGGCATGAGGAAAGGATAAAGGGTTGGGACATTGGATTACGTAAATTGGCAGAGTTTCTTCGCTATATTTTTTCCTCCTCCAAATGGTACCTCTAGCCCTTCTTTTATAGGCTAGAAGGAGCTAGGGTTTTGGACGAACCCTCGACCATGCATGGCCAGGAATTTTAGTTAACTAACCCATAGATTTTTGTTTCGTCAGCAACTTTCCTTTTTTTGTGCTTTGTTAGGTACACGCGGGCTGTAGTGAGCCAGCCAGCGTGCACACGCGTACAGTAATGGGTTAGGGTGCGTGAGCCTTGACACGAGAGGATTTCCAAAGAGTTGTTCAGCAGATGTTTTGGAAATGAAGGGATATGAGTTGGCCTGATGCCAAGTAAGCATGTGTGGTGCAATTTAGGGTTATAATAGATGCCCCCTAA
>JZKD02S1886439.1:118985-133241 GCA_000966675.3 Picea glauca | reverse complement strand
ATTCTGGGCGGCCCTTGCATTTGGGTTCTGAGAAGATTTCTTAAATGCACCTTTTGGAATGCGTGTCATTGTTTCTCCCAACGTCTTCTTGATATGTAGAGGAAGAGATGGGAGCTCAGCTTCTTTACCCTTCAGAAGTGTTTGGTTTACTATAGTAGTGTGCTCTAGTCGTTATGAAAGCATCACCCCTAACCATATATACATTCGCAGATGAGGGATTGTTTGGAGGAGGGCAGGTTTCTTGGTTGTCCGCTTCCGTACTTGTAGAGGCTTGAGTTAAATTTTTTCCATGTTGAAAATGATTAGTCAACATTGTTTGTTGTTGTTGTGTGACAAACTTTTAGGCCTCTGCAAGTCGAGGACAAAGATGGGTTGGGTGGTCTTCCACACACAAGTTGCATGGATACCTCGCCTTCCATTTTTCTGTAGTGACCCCGCCAGCATTCTCAGTGGGTTTTTTATCCTCCTTACCCTTCTTTCGTTGTTTTATCTTCCCTTCAGGTTGTTGGGTGGCCTTTGGGTTAGTCCACTGCATGAAGTGTACTTTCAACATTTGGGTAGGAGGAGCAGCCAAAGAAGTAGTCTGGTTGGCCGTTGTGTGTTGGATAGATAACTGTTGCAACTATTTTGTCAATTGCTCAGCGGGCTTGGTTTGTGCTGAACCAACAATACCATCGGCATGTGGTCCTTCTCTCTGTCTAGTTTTATCCAGTATCGATCGTGGTGCATCCGGCAAGATGTTGTATAATAAACCAGAATGAGAATAGATGAGCTCAAATTGTTGAGCCCTCATGATGGCATCTTCTTCGAAGAAAAATCCTGAAGTCACGACGTCTTTGGATAATTGTGGGACCAAAGACTTAAGAAAACACTCAAGCAGGAATGTTGGTGGGACTAGTACTTTGATTAGACTCTTCCGGCGTCTCCACTCTCGAATATGATCAGAGATATGGTCTGTTGTTGTCTGTTTGAAATTGGCAAGCAGCTTTGTGCCAGCGTCGTATCTCATAGGTAACTGGAAATGGTTAAGGAAGGCCATCGTCAGTTCGTCAAAAGAAGAGTATCTTGAGCGGTCAAGCTCGATGTACCATTTCGTAGCACTCCCGATAAGAATACGTTGAAACAATCGCAGTTGTACGGAGTCATCTTTCAATGAGTTAGATGAACACCAAAGATGGAAGGTAGTTTCATGATCACCTGGATCTTCATTAGGCTTGGCCTCAAACTTTGGAATGTCTGAAGGCAACTTCATTGGCATAGGAGGCCAATGTGGATCATTACAAATAGGATCATTTAACAACCTTGTCAAATCTGGCAAGTGTAAAGTTGCCAGGAATGGTAATTTCGGTTGCTGTTGATAACTTGGGAAAAAGGGTCCTGAAGTTTGACTGGCACCAAGTTGCCAGGAAAAGTTCGGTTGCTGGCCCGGATTCTAGTAGAAACTATGGCCCTGACCAGCATAAGGATTTTGCATCTGCAGAGATATCATCAGCTGATTTCCCATAAAGGACATAGGGTGTTGGGCATGCATCGTGTTTGAAGGACTTTGGGAAGGATTACCCCATGTCAGTCCGTATGGGAGAGGCATAGTAGTTTGTCCAGGGTTCCATTGACTGTGGAAATAATTACCCCAGAACGGCATTCCAGAGGAGGGAATGGATCATTTTCCTGAGTTCCAAGGTCCTGCTATATGTGCCCCCGACACAAGAATAGTACCCTGCGCCGAAGTAGACTGTCCAAAAATGGGATTGCCCCCAGACGGGAAAGTGGAGGATGAGAAAGTGTTGTTACCAAACGTCTCGTTCCAAACAAATGGTGACGAACCTACTGGCATATTGTGCACAGGTGTTCCTTGACTCCCAGCTCCAAATAAACCAGTGTGTGCAGGCTGCCCTGCGGACTGTTGATGTGGACCACCAAGCGAAGGGGACGAAGGAGTGATATGACCTCTAGCATAAGGAAAAGCGTTAAAAGAGACAAGAGTGCCCCCAAGTTGACCTTGCAGAGGAGCGTTAGAGCTCCCTGCCCCCAGACCCAAAGTCTGTAAAGTGGAGTGAGTGAGTGCAGGACTTGTACCCGAACTAGGCATACTATATGAGAACAGAGGGCATGTCTCACTAGGTGTGAAGAGAGTTGTGGTCACTACCATAGACGGAATCGGTCCACTGTGCGACATAGTTGCGACCGAGATCATGGTGGCTCGGACCGACAACAGTAATTTAGGAGATTCTTCTCTTGTGGTAGCAATTGTGGTGGGAATGGAAGAATTCCCAGAAGAAGAAACAGTGTTTGTTTCCATAGCTGTGTGAGGCACTGACGGGCTCTCATAAAATTGGATTGGTACAATAACTGGTGGCCAGGTATCAATGGTTGGGGTTTCAACCGAGCCAAGATTTGCGGTTGACTCCTTCGGGAGTTGTTCGGGCACAAAATTTTGTAACCCGGTCGCTTTGAAAGACCCTTGTTGGTCTAGCTTCCGCCTCAATGGTGGTGGGGGTGGATCCAGTATAACCGGCGACAGGCCCAGAAGCCTTCGTGACCGGCGGAGCTCAAGATCCTCCACTGTGTAAGAAGATCCATGACACGCTAAGGTATTCTACACATTCAAAAAGTAACACACACTAAAAAGAAGCCCCTAAGATATAAGACAAGCAATCACTAAACTAGTTGGAAGAATAGTTACAACAACCAACACTAGAGAAACTTACTAGTGCAAGTGAAAATTGAACACAGAAGAACCCTCCAGGTATACTCTGCAAAGCATGGCCCGATGTTTGTCCTAGGTACCACGGTATACCCCGTAGTCACCTGTGTATGTCCCTAAAATGATTGGCAACTAGGTTGTCAGCCCGCGAATAGTCACCAAGTGGGTATAGTCGAAAGTCGGGTAGACCACAATGAGCAAGGTATCAAGCCCGAAACCTGTCAAGGGTATCGAGAGAAAATGGTCTAGAAGACAACTGAGGACCTAGAACGGATTCGAGACCCACGAAGCCCCATGGCAAATGCAAATGATGGAATCCCAAAACAAGCCCTCGATATGTGTTCTCCACTACGATTGGTCCGGCTTTGGAGGGGTTATCGCCGCTACCTTTCTGCACGCGACCTCATGTTTATCCCCTGTGTTAGAGGGGGGTCCCGGATAACTTTCACGAAACTGGACTTCTACACTCCATATCACAGACTCTAATGTTTGGTTTTGAATGGCCTTGGAGAGTTTCCTCTCCAACCTAATCCAAGGCCCTAGTCCTGAACTAGTTTGTGAACCCTACAAACAAAAAGGCTAATAGATTTTAACTTAGCATTGCTTTTAAGGATTTTTCTTACATCAAGGGGTATGAAGGTGAAACTGATGGTGTGTAAAGACGAAAGAAAACATGAATTAAAAAAACTGGAAATAAAAGACTTTTACTAAATGCAAAATTTTTCAACAACTTTTCACAAAGAAAGATTTCTTTTTCTTTTCAATTTTTCTAATATTTTATGCAGCAAACATAAAGGAATTTCGCTCGACTATGAGTTACTTGTGCTCTAAATTCACAGCAAAAACTTATGAACCAAAAGACTTCTCCCTAGCTAGTGATGCAGAAACTCACTCTTCAAACAAAGAAGAAAATGAAAAAAGATTTTTTTTTTATTTAAGTGCTCAAAAGCAGCAAAGGGAAAATACTGACAAGCACAAAACCAAGAAAGAAAAATTCTAGCTTAAAGTGCAGATCGCAAAAAATCAGAGTAAAGGAACACAATGGCAATAAAGAAAAAAAATACTCTTACGCTTGCCTAAAAACCATAAAGAAAAATATTATTTTTTTTATATTTTCTGTTCAACTATCAACTGAGAAAAAGAAGGCTAAGAGTAAGATGACCTAACCTACTAACTGTTCAACCCTAGATTCAAACACCTGCGAGGAATACTTCTCATCAAAGGAGGGGATGACTGCCCCACCCTGAACAAAAAGTAGCCTATTAAGCATGCTACTGTCACTAAAACAGCACGCGTGCGAACGCGTGCTGAGTTGAAACAGAACACGTGTACACGCAGTCTGACCTTGTACAGGCCGTGTGTATGTATAACTTTTAAGACAAAAAATAAAAATAGACAGTCTAAACCAAGAAGAGGCCTCTGGTATTGACAACCATGGTCCCTTGAAGGCTTGGATGCTTTTTCTAACAGAAAAGAAAAATAATGCAAGGAATAATAAGGCAAAAAAAACAATCTGAGACAGGACTATGAACCAGCAAGACCCAAACAGGATTCCAGAAAACCCCCTGAGAATGTATAATTCTAACAGGGAAGAGGTGGACTGCCTCTCAAGTTCTTTGAACTCCTACACGCTATTGTTACCCCTACAGCTAGCGTTCACACGCGGCTGTAAGAGGATAGGGCGCGGGCACACGCGTGCAGGCCTTCTGCAGGCCGCGTGTACCTCTGTGTGTCCCGAAAATTACCGTCAAGCAACAGTCAGGGAAAACTGGTATAAAGAACTAGGTTCTCTGTTAACTCAGACCTTACAGAAAAAGACAGACAAAGAAACAAAAAATCTAATCTTTTAAACTACCCAGAAAACTCAACTAAATCTGGAAACCCTAAAGAGTATCTTCCCCAGTATGGTCGCCAACTCTGTTGTTGGGGAAAATACCCTACGGACTAGCAAACTAGGGTCAGACTTGCATGCAGATTTTGACCGAAAATAAATTACTTTTTAACCTACCACCCAAGATTAAAACCCCTCTTTCATAGTAAATGCATGAAGAGAACCACTAACCTTTTATCGGTGTTCGATGTAGATCCTCCATTTCTCTTTGAACACTTGTTTGCGCTGCTCCTTCCACAGATCACCTGCAATCAAGACAAATACCAACTACGCATGCATGCTACTTCTCTACTCAAGGGTTAGAAATCAAGCATAAATTCATCAAATTATAGACAACTCATGCATTGGGATGGGAAAAGTATTATTTTTATTGATGAAAATGAATCAATTTACAATCAAAGCTGAGACCGGCCACAGCTCCTTGGACCTCATCCTGGGCTCCTCTTCTTCTGTCCTCCAACTGCTTTGCATTAAATCTCCTTTGGCATGAGGAAATGATAAAGGGTTGGGACAATGGATTACGTAAATGGGCAGAGTTTCTTCGCTATATTTTTTCCTCCTCCAAATGGTACCCCTACCCCTTCTTTTATAGGCTAGAAGGAGCTAGGGTTTTGGACGAACCCTCGGCCATGCATGGTCGGGAGTTTCAGTTAACTGACCCATAGCTTTTTGTTTCATTGGAAACTTTCCTTTTTTCGTGCTTTGTTAGGTACATGCGGGCTGTAGTGCGCCAGCCAGCGTGCACACGTGTGCAGTAATGGGTTAGGGTGTTTGGGCCTTGACATAAGAGAATTTCCAAAGAGTTGTTCAGCAGATGTTTTGGCAATGAAGGGATATGAGTTGGCCTGATGCCAGGTAAGCATGTGTGGTGCAATTTAGGGTTATAACAGCAGGGTATGGAAAATATTGGTGAAATATGGTACTGTATGGTCCCTTTCCTGACGCAAGGTGGTCCATCTGGTGTACTGGTCCTCGTAGCTTCCAACAGGGTAGCAGTGTTCTTTAATGGCGTCCCGGAAGGAATCCCATGTATGGGTGACCACAAATATTGCAGATTCCTCTATGGCCCTTTGCTCGGAGTAAGTATCCCACCAATCCTTAACATGGGGGGTGGCCTTGAGGAGAGAAAAAGTAATATTTTCCCTATCGGAAAAATTGTGGACCGAAAAATACCCTTCGAGCAGATTCAACCATTTATCTACAGAATTTGCATCTATCATTCCTTCAAATAATGGAATATCAAAATTTACTTGTACCTTGAAGGGGGTTGCATGGTTGCTTGATGAAGATACTTCTCATGTGGGAAGTCATTGAAGGATCTGTGCAAAGTTGTCCATCATTTCGTTCATTTGTCACGCAAGGGATTCCTCCAGCAACATTTTAAAAGGATCTCATGCTCCATCATCTTTCTTTTCATCCCCCATGGGTTTTTGTCGAGCTCAGCATGGTCGATCTTGCAAATGCTCGACTGGTTCGAGTCCCAACTTCTTGTACCCAGATACTGTCAGGGACATGCACGAAGAAAAATATATGAAGAGCAAAACAATATGATACCAATGATATGGATTTAGGAGTGGAATGAAATGATTAACAAACTGAATACAATAAACACGGAGATGCGGAGAACAACACAGATATCCAGTGAACAATATCTTCTATTGAATAAATGAAATAGGTTGAAACTGTAAAAATGTAGAACTGAAACAACTTCCTCGAATGGTGGTAGTTATCTCTAAGAAGAGGTGTGGCTACTACACACATACATCTGATAAGAATGATTACAATGAGGCTCCAGAGGCCTTTTTAACATTACTCATGAATGTCAAAACCCTAGACATCCAAAAACCTAACCCTAGGAAGTGAAACGCCAAAATTCATGTGGGCCATGATGGGTAAGTTGGTACCTCAACTTCCCGGGGTCATAAATTTTGCGTACAGCCTCCATTTTAGGCATGTGATAGCCCATTGGAAAGGTCTTTTCGAGAAATACACATTACATCGTCAAACTCTAACTTTGTCTACATTTTGACTATGGCAAGCCAAAAAAAAAACACTTTTTAGATCTCCAAAACGGCCCTGGAAGTACATAAAGATGTGTTGACATGAAAACATCTAAAATAAGCCAAATGGATTAGGTGGGCGGCCAATAGTATCTACGTGGAATATGTGTAGGCCTTCAGACAACCCTGAAAGCGTAGAACCCACAATTACAAACAAGTACAGAAGAACATGTTGAACTAAAAATTGTCAAGAGGAACCAGTTGGAATAAGTGGGTGGCCACCAATATCCACCTGGATCATAGTGGCTTTTTGGATGAATGGATTTTAACTCTTATTCACTTGATTTGAGGTACAAACTTGAGTCATTTTATATCCTTCAAATATTTGACTTGAAAATGCCAAATTGTATTCATCCATCTTGGAATTCATATGCTTCAAGTGTATTAGATGAAGCATCCTTCAATGGTGTTGGAGGCCAGTTCATACATGAATCTTTCCATGTTTTTTTATTTCTCTATGGCATCTCCATTCTTCCACAAAACCTACAAAACAAGCACAAAGAATATCATAACCTTAGATTGCAAAAATTCATGGAAGTTATATGTTTTAGATTTATGTTAATAAACTAAAAATTGATAAAAATGATAAGAGCCATTAAAAATATTGGTAAAACAATTATCTTTATAGATCCAAACAAAGATTTTCTTGATTTACAAGGCTCAATGTTTGGCTCCTCAAATCAAATTTATGGTGGAAAGATTGCATAAACTATTTCCATTGTGAAACACAATGCATCATTCAAATGTCTGTAAATCTCCTTAAAGGCAAGTGAATCCAAGGCGTACAATATAATTACATTTGTTTCACATCAACCATTAACTCACCCTAAATGTTGTCATTCAAAGCTTAGTGATTGATTTGAAATGCAAAGTTAAGGAAGCTTGGATCTTCCCTTTTGAAAACATGTTTTGCATTTAATGCTTTTGAATTCAAAAGATCATTGGGAAATAAGTGCACTATGTGCATACAAGATTTCATTCCCTCAATTGGACGTTAGTTTTCCAAAAATTAAGTAATGAATATTTTAACTCAAATTTTATCTATGAAGTTATTAGAGGTTAAAAAGCAAGTTCAATCCTGGTTGGAAATCACTCTTGGAAAGAGTGTTGAAAATTCATTTTATTCTTAGAGGTTAAAATACAAGTTCAATACTAGTTGGAAATAACTCTTGGAAAGAGTGTTAAAAAAGTCCTATAGGCGATACTCCAAGTGTGGCCACCCATCCTATATAATTTTATGGCCTACATATGATCGTAATATGGGATACCACTCTATGAATGTCCCTTGGATGGTCTCCACCTGACGAAGTGCTCCCATGCCCATATCTATAATAAACTAGCACATACAAGCTCCTTCCCTCTGCCCTCCAGGTATTTGCGAGAAGGTCGTGAGTGTAAGGGTGGTATCTGCGTGGCCCCTGACAATTACATAAATAAGGTGGCATGTTAGTCCTAGACCACTTCTTTAATGAATTGAATGCACTTAGTCAGTGAGTCGGGAATGCAATGAACTCAATCTATGAATTTATTAGAGGTTAAAAAGCAAGTTCAATCCTGGTTGGAAATCACTCTTGGAAAGAGTGTTGAAAATTCATTTTATTCTTAGAGGTTAAAATGCAAGTTCAATACTAGTTGGAAATAACTCTTGGAAAGAGTGTTAAAAATTTGTTTTATTCTTAGAAGGGAGTGGAAAATTAATATTTCAAGCAAGAGCACAAAATCACTTTTGCAAAAAAAATCCTCAAGCTTAAAAATGGAGAAAGATGTAGAATGAAAATATTTGTGTGCAATGGCAATTTCAATATCCATTTCCCAATATTTCTTCAAATTCAATTTGGGTTTGTGAAATTATTTTTTCCATGTAATGTCTTCCTTTAGCTCATTATGGTCATGCTTGTAACTTGAAGAAGTTTTAATGACTTGTAGAAATGAGGCTTTCCTTTCTCATTTCCTATGAAACATTTAACTTATTTATTTGGTATGTGTTATACGGGGTGGTATTCTTCCATTGGTGGGGGAGGTTTTTCACTTTTGGAAGTTTAGTGGTGCATGGTATTTCAACCCATGGTTTTTTAATTTTCGTTAAGAAATTAAGGTTATAATGTAATTCGGGCCAATGGATTAGGGGTTTTTTGGATACCACGAAATCATATATTCTATTGTAAACAATGAAGTTGTATGATAAATAGAATTAGAGGTGTGACTTTAAAACCGGTTGTTGGATTTCTCGGTTGAATTTTCAAGGTAAATCTATGTGTATATGTGTGATTGCAATTGTTTAATTTTCTTTGTTAAGAATGTGTTTGTGCATTGCATTAATGTAAAAGGTTTAAAACCTACATTTGGTATCAAAGGAGTTTTTGGATTCAGGGGGATGCCTTTGTGGCTAAGGGTATGGGTCAGGTCTATAATAAACGTTGTTACAGTGGGAGCTCTATGGTATCGACTCTTCTAGTGAAAAGAAATGGCGAGCAGTTCAAAAATAGAGATCAAAAAAATTAATGGAAAAAGTTTTGAGTTGTGGAAGATCAACATAAAATATATCTTAGTATACATAGATCAATGGATCATTGTAGATCCATGTACTTCAACTACGGAAATGTCAATAGAATATTGGACAAAGTTGGATTCGAAGGAAAAGAGCACAATCCAATTGTGTCTCTCAAATTCAATATTACTAAATATGCCAGGGGAACCTACAGCCAAGGAATTATGGAATAAGTTAGGGGATTTGTATCAGTCTAAATCCCTAGTAAACAAATGTTCCCTGCGGAAGAAGTAGTACAACCTGAGGATGAAATATGGAGACACAATAATAGAGCATCTAAACACATTCAATACTATGGTAAGTCAATTATTGTCTACATATATTAAGATTTATGATGAAGATAAGTGTATCAGATTATTGTGCTCTTTACGAGACTCATGGGATATTCTATTTATGGCCATAGGAAGCAATGAAACTACTTTAAGTTTTAATGATGTGGTCTCATCCTTGTTGTCGGAGGATACAAGGTAGAAAAGCATGAAAATACAGAGCATGTATGCCTTTTTTGTAAGAGGACGCTCCCAGGAAAGAAATAAAAATAAGTCCTAAAGTGGGAGATCTAAATCTAAAGGAAGATCTAAATATCCAAGAAAATTTGTAAACGTACACTAGAGATGTGGAAAAGAAGGCAATTACAAGAAACAATGTAGATCCAACAATGTTGAGAGAGGGAATGGATCTAATGATGCCCCTCGACCCCCTTCTATAGAAACAAAAACCTCTACAGATGAAGGAGAGGATGTACACTTGGCTTCTTCAAGCACATAAACAGATCATGAGGCATGACTAGTCAACTTAGGTGCATCCTTTTATATGAATCCTCATAAGGAGTGTTTTTGAAAGTATGAAAGGTATTATGGGGGTGTTTTTTTTTCCAGGAGATGACTCGATAGCCAAAATTGTGGGACAAGGAAAATTCAAGTTGGAGTTCATGAATGGTAGGATTAGAACACTCCCTAGTGTTTTTCACATCCTAGGATTGGACAAGAATTTGATTTATGTAAGAAAGATGGATAATGCAGGTGTAAAAATAGTGTTTGAAAAGGAAACCTTCAAGATGGTTCAAGGAGCAATGGTGTTCTTGAGGGGAGTTCAGATTGGAACTTTGTATAAGTTGTTGTGAAGAACTATTAGTGATGGGTGCAATAGTTCCATTGTTCCTCATATTGGAGTTGAAGAAGGTAAAACGCTTGTGGTCTCTAGAGAAAAGACTATGTTTTGGCATCAAAGACTAGGGAATATCGGAGAGAAGGGACTTCGAGTACTACATGGTAAAAATATGGTTGAAGGTATGTCAAATTGATCTTTGGATCTTGATTTCTATGAACATTTTTTGTATGGGAAGCACAATCAAGTAAGATTCTCCTCTAGTGCTATGAGGAGAATTGGTGCACAGTGATGTGTTTGGACCTGTGATGATTCCATCACTAGGTAAGTATGTGTACTATATCTCATTTTAGATGAATTCTTGAGGAATACATGGATTTATTTCCTCAGGAAGAAATCTGAAGTCTTCAACAAATTTAAAGAATGTAAGGATCTTGTGGAAAATCAGACAAATAAGAAAATTAAGGTGGTGAGGACAGATAATGGTGGAGAATTTTGTGGGATTAATGAATTCGAGGAATTTTGAAATAAATGTAGTATAGAAAGAAATAAGACTACTCCATACACACCTCAACAGAATGGAGTTGCAGAAAGGATGAAAATGACATTGATGGAAAGAGTAAGGAGCATGCTCAAGGTGTCAGGTTAGGATAGGAATTTTGGGAAAAGGAAGTGGAAGTTGCATGTTACCTAGTAAATTGACCACCCTCATCAACATTGGATGGCATGACTCCACACGAGGTATGGACTGACAATAAACCCTCTCAGACATATCTTAGGTTTTTTGGTTGTGATGCTTATGTACACATTCCAAAGGAAAATAGGAGTAAACTAGATAAAAGGGTTGAAAAGTGTATCTTTGTTGGCTATAAAGATGGTTTGAAGGGTTATAAGCTTTGGAACTCAAAAACTAAGAAGGTAGTGTATAGTCAAGATGTGGTATTTCAAGAAATCAAAGATGTTGTCAAACAAGAATTCTGCCAAGGGAAGAAGAACCAGAGAAAATGGTGTTTGAATTAAAGGATAATGAATCAAACTCTACAAAATAATGGGAATTAGAAGAAGAAGATCCTCATACTCTGGTATTGAGGAGATCGATTCAGGAAAGAAGGCAACTATAAAGGTATACTCCACATGATTTTCGTTAAAATTTTACTTTTTTTATTATTGATGATAATCTTAGAATTGTTGAGGCAGTGAATTCAAAGGATGGAAAACTTTGTGAAAAGGCCATGGTTGAATAAATGGGATCCATGGACAAGAATGAAGCTTGGGATCTACTGGGGTTGTCGACCGGGAGAAGTCCCATGGGAAACAAATGGGTGTTTAAAAAGAAGTTGAATGCATAAGGCAAAGTGGAGAAATACAAAACTCAGTTAGTAGCAAAAGGTTATTCCTAGGTAGAGAGAATTGACTTTGGTGAGATTTTGTCTTCTATTGCCAAGTTGAGTTCTATTAGATTTCATTTATTTTTTGTTGTTTAGTTTTATTTATAAGTGGAATAGATAGATGTGAAGATAACATTTCTACATGGGAATAAGGAAGAAGAAATATACAAAAAGTGACCAAAAGGATTTGCATTGAAGGGAAAGAAAGATTTGGTGTGCAAGTTGAAAAAGTCCTTGTATGCATTAAATCAATCACCAAGGATGTGGTATCAAAAATTTGATACTTATATATTGGGACTTGGCTTCACAAGAAGTAAAGATTATCACTGTAAGTATTTCAAATTAGTAGGTGATCATCTTATTTATTTGGTCTTGTATGTGGATAATATGTTGGTGATAGAAAACAACAATGAAAGTATCTAGGATGTGAAAATGAGTTGTCCTCTAAATTTGACATGAAAGATCTTGGTGCTACAAATTTTATTTTGGGCATGGAAATTAAAATAAATCAAGCAAACAAGAAACTATGGTTGAACTAGAGAAAATATGTTGAGTCAATATTGTGGAGGTTTAATATGCAGGAATGTAAACTTGTCAAGGTACCTATTCTTATAGGTGTAAAGTTATTCTCAAATCAATGTCCCAAGACACAGGAAGAGGAAGAGGAAGAGGAAATATCCCATGTTTTGTATGCTGGTGCGATTGGCAGTTTGATGTATGCAATGGTCTATACTAGATCAAATATTGCACATGTTGTGGGAGTTTTGAACAAGTATATGTCAAAACCAAGGAAAGAGCAATAGGTAGTAGTAAAGAGGGTTTTCACGCATTTTTATGGCACTACTACTTATGGATTGTGTTACCAAGGAAGACAAGGGTTGAACAGAGTGTTGGACATACATGGTTTTTTTTATGTAGACTGGGCTGAAGATATGGATCGCGGAAGATCTACAAGTGGGTATGTGTTTAACCTATTTGAAGGAGAAATCAGTTAGATGAGAAAAAGACAGTTTGTAGTGGCACTCTCAACTACAGAATATGAATGCATGGCAACCACTCAGCAAGAAAGGAAGAAGTGTGGTTACAAAGATTATGTTCAGGTATTGGTACAACAAGTCGTAAGAATAGATTGTGGCAGTCATAGTGCAATATTACTAACAAGGAACCTGACTTATCATTCTAAGACAAAGCATATTGATGTTCGGTATCATTTTATCAAAGAATTGGTTGAAAATAAGAAGGTTTTGTTGGTGAAGGTGGACACTTTGGAGAATGTTGCAAATTCATTAACAAATTTTGTGAGCATTGAGAAGTTCTCTTGGTGTAGAGAATTAATGGGCATTTTTTTCCCTAGATTGTTGATCATGAAAGTTTGTGACCATGTATCCAAAGCAAACAACAAATGGGAGAATTTTGGGTATGTATTATATTCTTTGTATGTTTATGGGTCCCCCTAATAGGGGTTTCGGGGGTGGAGCCCCCAAAACAAAATTGGGTGGTCTTTCACCTTTGACGGTATAGTGGTGCATGGTATTTCATCCCATGGTTTTCTAATTCTGGTTAAAAAATTAAAGTTGTAATCTAATCTGGATCAATGGATTAGGGGTTTTTTTGGATGTCGTGGGATCCTATATATTGTATTGTAAACAATGAAGTTGTAAGATTAATATAATTAGAGGTACAGCTATAAAACAAATTGTTGGTTTTCCTGGTTGGGTTTCGAGGGTAAATCTCTGCGTATATGTGTGATTGAAATTGTTTTCTTTTTTGTGTTAAGAATATGTGTGTGCATTCCATTAATATAAAAGGTTTAAGACTTACACTACCATCTTATCTACAAAATGAACCTTATGTAACTCATAATTTGAATTTGGGGTCTAAAAGGGTCCTAAGAAAAAAGGTCATTGTACAGTAGGAATATCAATAATCAAAATTGGATCAACAATAATCATTAAGTTGAAGTTATACAAGTTAAATGTGACCATGTGTCCTATTTTAATTTGAAAATAGTGAACTACATATAAAACTAGGATAGATTGAGGTCTTATTAAGATGTCTTAAATATTCTTGAAATAATAAAGATAGAGTATTTTTTATCATCGTTACTCCTACTGATTACAAAAAAATCTAGGATTGATTAAAATTATAATGAGGTTGTTTTTTATTGCATTCATCTTTGAATATGATAAGTATTTTATATTATTAATACATTTAAGAGAAAAAATAATAATATTTTAAATTGTGTTGAATATTTTGGAAGAAAAAAAAAATTGTTATTTTCATGCATTTTCACTTTATCTCACTTTAAATTCACTAAAAATATAAGTGTGGGTACTTATTGGATCCAAAAAAGTACCCACGCTTACACTTTTAAACCTACAATGAGTGAAAGTGAAAATATGTGAAAAGTGTATTTGTGTGTTTTATAGCCAATAAAATATATTTCTCTTAAGATTTTGAGTGAAAGTGAAAATATGTGAAAAGTGTATTTGTGTGTTTTACTCTTGAAACATAATAATTCATGTTTTAGCCAATAAAATATATTTCTCTTAAGATTT
>JZKD02S1886439.1:79462-118916 GCA_000966675.3 Picea glauca | reverse complement strand
CACAAGGTCGAACAAATGGACTAAAAGTTCCACCAAATGCATTGCATTCCCAAGCCTGAGCATATGGGTTGAACTTTTCATTCTCAACCACTCCAATGAAAGATGGAAAATATACGGTCAAACAAGCATGAAATCGCATCCATGAATTTGTAGAAGAAGGTTGAAAATTTATCTTTCAAGCAAAGCCAAGGGAAAACTGGAAAATAAATTTATAAGCAAGCTCATCAGATAACTGAATTGCAATTTTCAGGGAAGCTAAATTCAACTTTCTCTGGCTTTAAAAGAAGAGTTGAAAATGAAAATTTCAAGCATGCTTAAATCAGCTTACTTAAACTCAAATCAAAGCGTTGAAAATGCAATTTTTTAGCAAGATAAATTCCTTAAAATATTTACCATATGGGGCAGCCATGAATGGTTAAAAATACTATTAAAACTCAAGCATAAATACCCACTAATATGCAAAGCCATAAAAGCAATGCACAAGAAATCTAACAAACTTTGCATGATTAATCCAATACACAGAGAGTGGAATGTTTGGCTTAAAATTAAGGTTGTAAAGGAGGATTTGAGATTTTGGTGTTGAAAAAGGGGTGATCCCCATATTATTAAATAGTTATAATAATTATCTTAAGGGGATCATTCATCTTGTTATTATTAAAGTTGTAGTTTAAAAGTTCTACAAAATGACTAAAAATTGTTACAAATTTATATGATCTAATTTTTGTAAAAAAAAATCATTTTGTAAAACAATTGGACAAAGCCATTATTAAATCAATAAATACATAAATATAAAATAACAATAAAGTATAATAAATACTTATAAATAAACAATCATGATAAATAAAACTATAAAACAAAATATAATAAATAATTCAAATGGATCTTAAGATCAAGTGTGGGGATTCTATATAAAGAATGAGAGAAAAAAGAAGAGAGGCCATCACTTGGAAATCTCTTTTGGGTGATTTAAAGAGGAGGCAAGGCTAAGAATTAGTTGGCAGAAGAGTTCATTAAGGAATCGGGGTGACATGCTACTGATCTATGGTTAGGTGGAGATTCCTCCCCCACACTTTTGTTGTGTTGGATTTCAAGGATCAAGCAGCATAACATTTATGAAATTTTCAATTTACAAATGTGTAAAGTCTTCTATCTAGAAAAAATAAATATTGTGGATAACCTAACCTAAAAATATTTAAATAATTGTTGAGATCTGTAAAATAATCGAACAAGGAACTTCCAAATAATTTGACCAAGTAGATAGCTACGAAACAAATGGATCCTTATTTTCTAATCTGGACTGCTTATTCCAAGTTTGCTTGTCCTAACTTTCCCATATTTTGGGGGGTAAACTTGGAATTATTGCAAGTCGATCTCTTCAATGGCTATATTATGTAATCGATTTAAGGACGGATCTAATGGTTCCTTTTTGTTTCAATATTTTGCATAGATCTAGCACACACTCAATATTTGCATAGATCTAGCACACTCTTGCTTTGCTAAATCAATTTGATACTCTCAAGTTCACATTTTATCAAGGGTTTTTATTTGGTTTTTATTCCTTGGATCTGTTAATTTATTTACATTTTAAACCTAGATCTAACCTAACGAAATAACTTAACTGATTGCACATGCCATTTATGGGTTAACAGATTCACTTTTATATGAGATTGGTTTGGCCTCTGCACGCTGGGTTTTGGGCATCTACAGCATTACAGGGTTCCATAGCGATTCATACAATCCTGAATTAGTAAGCAAATTGCTTTGTTTGATGGTTATCATGTTCACTGTTAAAAGAGTCGAGCCACTACAATCCACCAATCGAAAAACAAACGCAGTGATAGCAACTTGAGATTATGTTCCTCATCATTTTTATTATTCAATTATTTTCATGCTTCTTTTACATAGGAGAAGAATAGACTTCTGTAAATGTGAATACATTTTTTAAAACAACACTGAACAACATTTCTTAAGTTCCACTGGTTGTTTCACCTGTTAGAGTTTTGAATATGACCTGACATCGTTGCTACAATTCAGTATTAGGTTTATGTGTGATTTGGTATTGATATGTTTTATTCTTAAATAATAATAAAAAAAAATTAAGTAAATGAAAATGGTATATGTAGGCTCTAACCTATTTTAGAGTGCAAAAGGTCTAATCCATTTTAGAGTGCAAAAGGAAGGGTTTGTACTTGAGAGAGATTTGATCCCTTTTGCCAAAAAAAATTGATCCTTCTGAATACTTGATGGAACCGGAGTTAAGATGAATCTATACTAGTTAATAATATCATTACTTATATTCTTATATTTTACTATTTTCCAATTTATTTTATTCCTAACTTTTATATGGTAGTCTGAATGAGCTTAAAGTGCTCCTGAGTGTGGCCATAAGTTGAAATTGCAGTTACAATTTACACAACTAACTGGCTTTATACGAACTTGCCAGCCTTTGCATATCCTAGCAAAATTTAAAACAAGATTTTCAATCCATAGTTTTAAACGTCAGACCATTTCAATTGCCAGAAGGCATGGGAACCGCAGGAAGTCGGGATCGAGTCCCAGGATCCAAGATCTACGACTTCATGCTCTCCTCGCAAGGGTTTCATCTTTTATGGTGTGAAATTCGGTCAAGAAATTTACTGATGATGCAGGAGCATCGCTCCATGTCAGCCACCCATGTCAGCGCGCATGCATTCATATGCAAAAAGGGAGGCGCAGCCTCATTTGAATTTGAAATGAATGTAATTTAATATGCTTAGGCTGGTGAGCCATAGAAGCCATACCTTTGTGCAGGCTGTAGATAAGATAGGCATTTAATGTGTGTATGGCTGAGATCTAGATCCGATTCTGGACTAGACAGCCCATTCATTGTAATTGAATAGAGTAGATGAACCTGGAGGAAAGTGTTCGATGAGCCCCTCAGGTAAAAGAGATTTTAGATCTCATTTTCAGTCAAGTATGGTTGAGTTAGAGAGGAGAAGAGCCAGAGAGAGCTCAGGAACACCATTGTAAAGATACAAGCATTTTTCCATTTTTAATAAAAACAACAGTTTTTCCTGCATGAATTCTGTCTTATATGCATGTTTGTGTGTGTTCGCTACGTATGTTGTGAATGTATGTGTGTTAATGCATTTTGCAGGAGTTTGTTTGATTTCAGGTTGAGGGTCTTTGAGGCTTCATACCAGGAGGGTGTGACAGAACGCGGAGGGTTTTGAGAGCCGTGCAGAGGAGGATGCACTTCTAAACTCTGAGGAGTCAGACAAAGACGTGTTGAGGCACAGGACTGGAATCATCAACTCAGGAAGAAAACCTGTGAGGTTGTTGAATATCTCAGGAGGCAAGGCTGTGTAGTTCAGACACAGTTGCAAACAGAATCGTGGAGGATTCTGTAGAGCTCTGTCAGGAGGGCATTGAGCAGGTGCAAAGGTTACACAGGGAAGGACAGAACTACTGAACGTTTTCTAGCAAAGAGACTCCGCCAGGAGGGCGTTGAGAAAGTGTGCAAGTAGGCACAGGAGAACAGAGAACTCTTTGAGTTCCGGAACTGTGAAGGAAGATTCCACTGAGGGATTCTCACAGGGTTACTGAATACCCAGAAGCACTCAGCCAGAGGTTGTTGGAGTGAAGGATAGCCAGGAGGGCATCCATTTCATTCTCCATCTGAGGGAGAAGAAGGATAAAATCCCCCAAGGGGTCTGAGTGTTTGTGAGAGCTCAAAAGAGATAGCACTTTAGTGCGAGAGACTCTGCAGTGGTGTAGAAGTTGAAGGATCCTTTGAGGATTCAAGAAGAGAAGAAATCTCAGGAGGAGTAAGCGTTTCATACGCACTGCGAGGCTCGATTTTGAGGAGCTCGCAGAAAAGAAAGACAGTAAAGGTCGAGGCCTTTAGAACCTTGGAAACTCTCCCAAGGCAGGACGAAAGCACAAGGAGGCTCTGGTGAGAGCACAACAGTCGTTGGATTGGCAGATAGAGAGATCTGGACCGTCGAGGAGATTTACGTCCAGGAGGAGCCATAGCAGGAGGAGACCGACAGCCGTCGGATCTCACCTAGAAATCCCAACAGCTGTTAGATCGGGGGGAGTTACGCGGAGGTTAGCCTCAGGAGGAGGAGCGCACGAGGAGGATTGATCTAAGCCGTCAGATCTGGAGCGAATATCCCGTCAGCCGTCGGACCGAGCTGGAGCTGCACAGGGTTTAGCAGTCGGGATATCGGCCATCGGAGAATCGGAGTTCTCAAGGTCGTAAGAACTGGGGCAGCGCAAGACGTGAAACCTCGATGAGATCCAGCGCCATCGGCATTTGGCGCATCGGGAAATCGACATTCCTGTGGACAAAGACATCGGGGAAATACAGGTTGAAAACCCCAACAAGATCAAAACCGTCAATCAGAAGGGACGCGTGGCAGCGATCGAGCACCACCGGGAGAAGCTCGACAGGAGGCTTCATCGGAGAATCGGGAATCGAGATATCGGAGATCCCAAGCACAAAGGTTTTGTGCATCGCAGAATCCCGATACGCGATTTCCCGATAAGGTCTAGGAGCGTGGGGCCACACCGAGTGTCAGGAGGACAAGTGGCAAAGGATCGGCGTCGTCGGCATTTTGTTCATCGGGAAATTGGAGTTTTCGGTGACAAGTTGTTCGCGCACTTTGGATTCGCGATACGCGAAACCCCGATCAGTGGGGAACAGTTGTCAGAGCAGCAGAGGAGGAGGACAGCGTCGTAGTGGAGGACAGTTGTCAGCTAAACGGAACGTCGGGATTTTGACGATTGAGAATCCCGCGGGTGTATGCATTAAGGCATCACAAACCCCGAAACCCCGACGAGGGGTAAGGTAGTGGTTATGGAATGATGGTCATGTGGACCAGGGGCTGAGCCAAGAGGGCTAGCCAAAAGTAAAATGCGTCGGGAATCGGAGGATCGTGGATCTAGGGATCGATTGCATTTGACGTCGAAAAACCCAGAACCCCGACAAGAGCATATGACTGTGGTCGTATGAGGAGCGGTCACATGGACCACTGCATAGCCGGAAGGGGCTAAAGGTCAGAAAAGGAGCTCGTCGAGATTCGACATATCGTGAGTCCCGTGTACTTGTGCACTTTGATATCGAAAGTGTCGAAACTCCGATAGGAGTAGCCTCGAAAGGAGGTAAGACTGTGGTCACGAAGACTGGTCACCAGGATCAGGAGCTAAGCCAGGAGGGCTAGCGCACAGAAAGGAGAGCTCATTGGAAAATTGGGGATCGGGGATTCACGAAGACGGAGGTTGTGACAGTGGAAAGTCCAAAACCCCGATGCCCGACAACAGTTTCCTGTGGGGAAAAAGGTCACGGTCAGGTGCAGAGGCCGTGCAGGTGAACGAAGGACCTGTGGACCGGGTCATGTTTTGACAGGGATTCCACTTCGGAATCTAAAGAGCCAATTCAGCTCAGTTAGACGGGGAACTTAATCGATCCTGTGAGCAGGAGGTCAGGTGAAGGAACCCTGCAAGGTGATAGGTTGGACCGTTTCTGCATCAAGTGGTATCAGAGCCCTCATCTTGTCTATATATTTTAGGCAAGAAGAGAACAGAGGAAAAAAAGAAGAAGATAGAGTTGTTGAGGACTCTGTAAGGTGATTGCTTGCAGGTAGGCAGCAATCCATAGACAGTTAGCGGGACTGTAAGATGAAGCTGGAAACACTCAAGATGCAGAGTGACAACAACAGATCTATCAGGGAGGCAGACAGGGACATCAAGATGGCTATTGAAGGCCATAGAAAGAAGAGCAAGGCAGAAAGGCTTGCCGAATGGGATGAGGAAGAGACTAGAGAACTCTATGAACTAAAAGCAGACATAGAGAAGCTCGAACTGAGGATGCGGCAGGATAGGAGGATGAGACGAATGTGAAATTTTTCCATGAAGAAGGCAAAAGAAGAATGGCCAGTCAGAGAGCTGATGGTCAAGAGACAGCACAGGCTGTTGAGAAAATGGTTGAGGTACGCTGAAAACCTCAAGGCCACAGAGGAAGAGATGATTGATCATGGTTGGCCAGAGACTGGAAAGGGTCTCAATGATTGGGATGATGAAGAGGATGAATTGGGATCAGCTGAGGATCTCAAGGACTGCCAGGAGGACAGAGTAGAAATTCCAGTTTTCCATGAGGGCAGCGAATTGAGATCGGTTGAGGATCTCACGGACTGTCATGGGGACAATCGAGGAATTCCAATTTTCCAGGAGGGCAATGATGAAATGAGATCGGCTAATGATCTCAAGGATTGTCAGATGGGCGGAGAAGTAGAAGTTTCAGTTTGCCAGGAGGGCAACGAGTTGAGATCAGCTGAAGATCTCATGGATTGTCAGGAGGACAGTGAGGAATTTTTGCATTGCCAGCTGGGCGATGATCAGAGATCGCTGAGGGATCTCGAAGACTGCCAGGAGGGCAGCGGAAGCATCTTACACTGCCAGGTGGGGAGAGATGAACATTTGAGACTGTCTGAAAGTCTTATGGACTCAGAGGAGAGTTCAATTCAGCAAGGGTTGCTGATGAAGATGGGATCGGATGATCTCATAGTCTGCCAGGGAAGCAGCGGAAACATCTCATATTGCCAAGTGGGCAGGGATGAACAAAGGAATTTGGATCAGCCAGAGGAGCTGATAGAGCAGATGAGACTGTATGATAGTCTCATAAGTTCAGAGATGGAAAGGGATCAGTAGGTGCAACTGACAGAGGAGGAAGATCAGAATGATATTCTGATGATTGGGGGAATACAGAGATTCCTACCATTTTCCCAGGAGGAGGCAGAAAGTTGGTTTGCAGGTGCAACAACAGTTGCAGAACAGTCACAACTGATAATGACTGTTAAGGAGGAATTGGAGTAGGTATTTGAGACTGCCCAAGCACAAGCAGAAGATGAAGAAGTTGTAGCATTGGATTTGATAGCAGAAGAAGAAGCAGAAGACGAAGAAGAGAAGAGTGAGCATTCCGAGGAATGGCTCAACACATTCAGCATTGAAGCTGAAGAGACTGCAACATGGGAGGTTGCAGAAACAGAGGAAGAAGAAGCAGACAACATTTGCTTTGTTGATCTGTGGGATCAGATAGAAGCCCAGGAAGAAAGGGTGAGAGTGCAGGGAAGGCACATCCAACAGGTGAAGTTGGAAATAGATGAGGCAGGCGTGGGAGATCATGATGATCTGCCCAATGGCCAAAAAATTTTGCAGCTGAGGAGACTGCATGGACAGGACCAGCCACTGGAGCAGCTGGATGAAGTGATAGAGGACATCAGGGAGTTGATGTTGAAGTCAGCAGAGACTGCCAGCCGAGAGCAGCTGGGCAGGAAGAAAGCAGCAGAATGGAGCAAATGGGAAGCTCCAAAGACTTATTTGGGATCCAGGAGGATTTCCAACAGCTTAGAGGGGAAGCTCATGAGTAGGAGCTCCTGATTTTTGCAGCTGTGGAGTATGATGCAGGAGCATCGCTCCATGTCAGCCAGCTAGCCACGTCAGCGCGCATGCATTCATATGCAAAAAGGGAGGCCCAGCCTCATTTGAATTTGAAATGAATGTAATTTAATATGCTTAAGCTGGTGAGCCATAGAAGCCATACCTTTGCGCAGGCTATAGATAAGATAGGCATTTAATGTGTGTATGGCTGAGATCTAGATCCGATTCTGGACTAGACAGCCCATTCATTGTAATTGAATAGAGTAGGTGAACCTGGAGGGAAGTGCTCGATGAGCCCCTCAGGTAAAAGAGATTTTAGATCTCATTTTGAGTCAAGTATGGTTGAGTTAGAGAGGAGAAGAGCCAGAGAGAGCTCAGGAACACCATTGTAAAGATACAGACATTTTGCCATTTTTAATAAAAACAACAGTTTTTCCTGCATGAATTATGTCTTATATGCATGTATGTGTGTGTTCCCTACGTATGTTGTGAATGTATGTGTGTTAATGCATTCTGCAAGAGTTTGTTTGATTTCAGGTTGAGGGTCTTTGAGGCTTCATACCAGGAGGGTGTGACAGAACGCGGAGGGTTCTAAGAGCCGTGCACAGGAGGATGCACTTCTGAACTCTGAGGAGTCAGACAAAGACGTGTTGAGGCACAGGACTGGAATCATCAACTCAGGAAGAAGACCTGTGAGGTTGTTGAATACCTCAAGAGGCAAGGCTGTGTAGTTCAGACACAGTTGCAAACAGAATCGTGGAGGATTTTGTAGAGCTCTGTCAGGAGGGCATTGAGCAGGTGCAAAGGGTACACAGGGAAGGACAGAACTACTGAACGTTCTGTAGCAAAGAGACTCTGCCAGGAGGGCGTTGAGAAAGTGTGCAAGTAGGCACAGGAGAACAGAGAACTCTTTGAGTTCCGGAACTGTGAAGGAAGAGTCCACTGAGGGATTCTCACAGGGTTACTGAATACCCAGAAGCACTCAGCCAGAGGTTGTTGGAGTGAAGGATAGCTAGGAGGGCATCCATTTCATTCTCCATCTGAGGGAGAAGAAGGATAAAATCCCCCAAGGGGTCTGAGTGTTTGTGAGAGCTCAGAAGACATAGCACTTTAGTGCGAGAGACTCTGCAGTGGCGCAGAAGTTGAAGGATCCTTTGAGGATTCAAGAAGAGAAGAAAGCTCAGGAAGAGTAAGCGTTTCATATGTGCGGTGAGGCTCAATTTCGAGGAGCTCGCATAGAAGAAAGACAACAAAGGTCGAGGCCTTTAGAATCTTGGAAACTCTCCCAAGGCAGGACAAAAGCACAAGGAGGCTCTGGTGAGAGCACAACAACCGTTGGATTGGCAGATAGAGAGATCTGGACCGTCGAGGAGATTTACGTCCAAGAGGAGCCATAGCAGGAGGAGACCGACAGTCGTCGGATCTCACCTAGAAATCCCGACAACCGTTAGATCGGGAGGAGTTGCGCGGAGGTTAGCCTCAGGAGGAGGAGCGCACGAGGAGGATTGATCTAAGCCGTCAGATCTGAAGCGGATATCCCATCAGCCGTCGGATCGAGCTAGAGCTGCACAGGGTTTAGCAGTTGGGATATCGGCCATCGAAGAATCGGAGTTCTCGAGGTCGTAAGAACTGGAGCAGCGCAAGACGCGAAACCCCGATGAGATCAACGCCATCGGCGTTTGGCGCATCGGGAAATCGACATTCCCGTGGACAAAGACATCGGGGAAATACAGGTTGAAAACCCCGACAGGATCAGAACCGTCAATCAGAAGGGACGCATGGCAGCGATCAAGTGCCATCGGGAGAAGCTCGACAGGAGGCTTCATCGGAGAATCGGGAATCGGGATATCGGAGATCCCGAGCACAAAGGTTTCGTGCATCACAGAATCGCGATATGTGATTTCCCGATAAGGTCTAGGAGCGTGGGGCCACACCGAGTGTCAGGAGGACAGGTGGCAAAGGATCGGCGTCATCGGCATTTTGTTCATCGGGAAATCGGAGTTTCCGATGACAAGTTGTTCGCGCACTTTGGATTCGCGATACGCGAAACCCTGATCAGTGGGGAACAACTGTCAGAGCAACAGAGGAGGAGGACAGTGTCGTAGTGGAGGACAACTGTCAGCTAAACGGAACGTCGGGATTTTGACGATCGGGAATCCCGCGGGTGTATGCATTAAGGCATCACAAACCCCAAAACCCCGACGAGGGGTAAGGTAGTGGTTATGGAATGATGGTCATGTGGACCAGGGGCTGAGCCAGGAGGGCTAGCCAAAAGTAAAACACGTCGGGAATCGGAGGATCGTGGATCCAGGGATCGATTGCATTTGACGTCGAAAAACCCCGAACCCCGACAGGAGCATATGACTGTGGTCGTATGAGGAGTGGTCACATGGACCACTGCATAGCCGGAAGGGGCTAAAGGTCAGAAAAGGAGCGCGTCGGGATTCGGCATATCGCGAGTCTCGTGTACTTGTGCACTTTGATATCGAAAGTGTCGAAACTCCGATAGGAGTAGCCTCGAAAGGAGGTAAGACTGTGGTCACGAAGACTGGTCACGAGGATCAGGAGCTGAGCCAGGAGGGCTAGCGCACAGAAAGGAGAGCTCATTGAAAAATTGGGGATCGGGGATTCACAAAGACGGAGGTTGTGACAGTGGAAAGTCCAAAACCCCAACGCCCGACAATAGTTTCCTGTGGGGAAAAAGGTCACGGTCAGGTGCAGAGGCCGTGCAGGTGAACGAAGGACCTGTGGACCGGGTCATGTTTTGACAGGGATTCCACTTCGGAATCTAAAGAGCCAATTCGGCTCAGTTAGACGGGGAACTTAATCGATCCTGTGAAGGAACCCTGCGGGGTGATAGGTTGGACCGTTTCTGCATCAACTGACATTTCGGTTTTTCACAGAGTCATTGCCTACAAATTTTCAGAAAATTACAGGAGGCCCCGGAATGGGCTGGAAGGAAATGGGATCCAAGCTTCGGGCCATGAAAGGGAGGATTTTTACCATCGGTATCGTCATGGTATTTTTTTGAATAGCAGGTTTTACTGTTGAATAAAAACCTACCGAGTAACTACGGGTTCAAGTACCCCATATTTCTTACAATGTGTCACATGATGGCATGTGCGCTGCTGGGTTACATCAGAATCATGTGCTGGGTTACATCAGAATCATGTGGTTAAAGCTGGCGCGGATGTAGACAATTCGATCGTGGTTTCAGTTTGTGAAAAATTGCCGCCCTGAGTGTGATTTTTCCACGTCCGTTGTCTGTGTGAATATTTCACTGCGGTTCCTGTCCTACCACGTCGTTCTTTATAGTGCACTTTGCCAACCTGGTGACCTTTAAATGAGAGGCGTGGATAACTTATGCCGTGCTTGCACCTGTTGTGGAGGGAGGGCCAGCAATAACCAGTTTGTTGATCATTATTTAATGCTGTTGCATGTGATATATATATATATATATATATATATATCATTTACTGTATACTAAGCTGATTAAATGTGTATATATTAGCGGCTGCAGCATTGAATGCTATGTAACAGGTTGATTAGTGTATATACTAAGCATTGAATGCTAGGTAGCAAGTTAGTTATTAATAGCAGTGGAGGGAGTCCTGATTGGTAGCAAAGACAACTGCCAACAAGCGATGTTCATGTCTTTGATTCTGGAAATAGACTCGGAGTAAGCCTATGGTGAAAGGAATGTCACCATCTCTTAGGGACAACCACACGTGTACCACTGTGGGAACAAACTTCTTGTATTTGGTGTTTTAGATGGGAATAACTCTGTAAAGGATTTCCACATACTTGATACTACAAATACATGGATGCAACCTAATTTAAGCAGTGAAGGATCAGCAACTAGTGAGGGGGACAGTGTTTTACTCATTGACCGTTATTTTTGGGGGTTGTCTAAATATTTTACTTTTGAATTTTTCATTGGAATTCGGTAAAAGATTTTGGTGAAATTACCATGTTTTTTAAATTGTGTTTTTGAATGCATAAATGGATTCAGCATCTTAAAAAATCCTCTTTGCATTGAATTATACATAGTTAATCACTCAAATCTAGAGTTCCAACAATTTTTGACAGGATTTCAATAAAAATTGATTAGAAAATATACCCACCAATTTTTTTAGAAGATTATAGAGAAATATAAAAAATATGATATCAAAAAGAGATCCCACAACTATTAATTTGTTGATAATATGATATGAGAGGGAGATCCCATAACTCTTCTTAAAAAAGAAAAGAAAGCAAGAGTTTGAATGTTCCTGCTATGATGGAAGAAAGCTTATAGGCAAAAACATTAATTAACTAGCTAAGTGAGATGGAAAACTCCAAATTTGAATGTATAAAACTCTCAATTAACAAAATTGACATGTGCCAACTCCTATTTGAAGGCAGCAAGAGTGAATTTGGAAATGTAAGAGAAGATTTAAAATTGAAGCAAGATTATCACTGAGATGCAGAAGAAATTCTTGCCAATCGATTACCATGTGATGTGGATTATACAACATCTAAGAGACTCAGCTTATCAGCTATAATGATATTCCAAAAGTAGTAATGGTATTCCTAAAAGTAATAATGGTATTCCTAAAAGATGATAATAAGCATAAAATAGTAGGATATCACTAAAAGTGTGTGAAGATGCATATATTGAAATATATAATGTAAATTGGCTAACCTTAACTACAAGGATGGTAAAAAGTACTTCACACCAATGAAATTGTCCATGCAATTTAATACCAACAATTTACCAACAATTGCAATGTCGAATGTCCATGGCAATATTGTTTCCAAAGGCATAAGCAACAACTGCACTTTCGAATGTGCATGGCAATATTGTTTCCAAAGGCATAAGCAAGAGTTGCTTATATAAATTATGTTATTGTTTCTAAAGGCATAAGCAACAACTACACTTTCGAATGTGCATGGCAATATTGTTTCCAAAGGCATAAGCAAGAGTTGCTTATATAAATTATGTGGAGAGATGATAAAATCAACCGAAGAGGACAAAATGATAGATCCACTAAAATGATCAGTTTACATTGTAGGTATGGTGATGTAAGAGTATAACCCTTAAAAATTTTGTTAAACCTAAAAGGTGTGTTCCCTAAGTACTCCATCTAACATGAAATTAAATCCATATATCACTCAACAACCTTGTTGAATAATAGTATGTAGATGAGCTCATTAATTAAGAGTGAGGGAATTACATAAAATAACTCCTAAAACAAAGAGGAATTAAGCTCAATACATGCCCACGTGGTTTGTTGGTGACATTTGTATTTAAAGATGGATGTTGGAATATATATATATATATAACTTTCAATTTAACTTAATGACTTTCAATTTATATTACAGAACACTAGGACAACGCTTTTAAGATTGATGGATGATATATTAAGACCATTTCTATAACATTTTGGTCATTTAAAACTTTGGAAGATGGTATTTATAATCTTTTAAGAGAATTAATTGAATAACTCCTAAAACAAAGAAGAATTAAGCTCAACACATGCCCACATGGTTTGTTGATGACATTTGTATTTAAAGATGGATGTTTGAATATATATATATATATATATATATATATATATATATATATATATATATTTTTTTATATAATTTCGTGATTTTTTATATATTTTATAAAACAATAGGAAAACACTTTAAAGATTGATAGATGATATATTGAGACTATTTCGAGAACACTTTGGTCATTTGAAACTTTGGAAGATGGTATTTATAATCCTTCAAGAGAATTAATTGTAAGCTAAGCTAACTTGAAATATGACTTTGAAAAACAATCATTGTTGTATGTGGATTTTGTAGTTAGAGGAGGTGAACTTTGTATTGACCCAAGATAATTTAATTGAATCAAGATGATTAATAGGGTTATCAAATTATTTAGGAATGAATTTCTTCTTCAATGTGCATTAGAAAAGGCAAGTTGAAATTTTCAATTCACTAAAATAATTAAAGCTTTGATAGGAAAGAATTATAACGCATCAAAATTAAATCTTGTGAAACTTGCAATTTCGTTTGAAATTAAAGAAAATGTCTCATAATACATAATGAGGGAACCATTGATACAATGAAGAAGTTGGATAGCATAACACTTGGAACTTTCCTTGGTGCAATCATAATCTACCCCAAATCACATAAAGTATTGTATGTCATAGTCTAGGCAGCAAAGTACTACATAAATTATTTGTTGGGAAAGTAAAATTTTCACTCAAATCATAAGCCTTTGTAGCTCTTGTTGATTGATCCAAGTCACAACAAAGCTCACACTTCATGTGAATTGTATCTTGCAACTTTTTGATTTGGTAATCAAGTATGATAAAGGTATATAAAACCACACGGTCAATTTTCCTTCAAGACCTCTTGTTTTTTTATTTGAACATAGCTATGAAGTTAAACTCTTACGTACTTCAAGAATATAAGGGATTACCTATGTCTAACTCGTATTTTGGAAAATGGTTAAAACCTTGAAAAACTTGTATAGGTATGCATGGCTTGAGTCTTTGTGATGACTATAGGATTATGTACTTTTACCTACGCCTAACTTGTATTTTGGAAAATGGTTAAAATCTTGAAAAACTTGTGTAGGTATGCATGTCTTGTGTCTTTGGGATGACTATAGGCTTATGTACTTGAAGAATATAAGGGGTTACCTATGTCTAACTCATATTTTGGAAAATGGGCAAAACCTTGAAAAACTTGTATAGGTATGCATGGCTTGAGTCTTTGTGATGACTATCGGCCTCAAGGAGGATTATAGTATAAATTTAGCATTTTTGTCATTTATAAAGGAGAGCCTGGAATAAGCTCATGTGGGAAGCGTGAAGCTCTAAAGTCAATGTACATTTTAGAGTAAACAAGACTAAACAAGATGGTATCTTGTGTACCATGTTGAAAGATGGAAATAAGATGTTATGCTCTTCTTCACTCATGTAATGGTGCATTTTGGAATATCTTCATTTATCATATGTAGTAGATATAATAAAGTCTTAAGAAACTTTTGTTACCTACTCTAGAGGATACTAGATATAAGTTGATAGAAGTGTCTCATTTATTTACAGTTGGATGGGTATCCCAAGGATATAAATTGAACATTGGTGCATTGTTGTGAAGCTAGAACACCCTAAGATTTGGGAAGAGTGTTAATCGCACAATTCTTTTCTCACCTCAAGTCCTCCACCCAAGACTTTCTTGGATTTTCTTTCACTGAATTTAACTTAACCTCCCAAGTTTAAGGTCAAGCATGGTTGCACCCATCAAAATAAATGTTTAAAATGATAGTTTAGGATTGTGGTAAGATCTCTTAATTTGATGCTTAAATGTTGTTGTTTTTTTGTTGTAGTCCTTTTCACAAGTATTGTTAGGGTGGTGGTAATTCTTGTATGTGTTTTGTATTGCATAGGAAAACCAAGGGTCTATTACCATTGTCCTACAATATTATAAGAGTGATTGTTTGAACTATGTATAGTCAAGGTTATGCAAGGTAAATGATGATTTCATCATGGAAATCAGTGATATATTATCGTCTTGATGTCGCTCCGAGAACATAGCCTCTTGAAGAGGGGAAGAGTGGTAATACAACAAACTAATTAACTTGAAACAAATAGTGCCCCTTGATTTAGATTTCTTCTATAAGAATTTATGTTGCCAACTTGTTGCTTTACTTAACCAAGTTCAAGGTGTGTTTGAGCACAGACCTGTCTCAGCATAAACACCTCATCTTTGATAAACATAAAAGAAGTTATCCCTCACTTGAATGGAGGATGTTATTCATGGTCTCAAGTGTTCACTCCAACTCTTATGTAGTGCTAGATTTTCCTTCCCAAAATATGCATGCAATTTAATGATTTATTTTTTACTATTTCAATAGTTTTTTTTTTGTCATCTATATAGATACTTGAGGTTTGGAAGCAAGACTCATGACTCTTGAGTGCTTAGTCTCTAGAATGAAGAGCACTAATATTGGATGTGTAGTTGTTGGGCCTTCATCCCTTACAACACTTATATGTGAAAATTTTATGTGTTTGACAATTTCAATGAATGTGTTTATAAAATTCAATCAAGAATATTGGTAGGTCTATGATCACGACATACAATTGATTATCAATAAATTATTAATATTGTCTACTAACATTGTATTAATTTAGAACATATTTGAAAAATATGTCGACTATTTTGAGTACTCTTGAATCATATTTTTCTACTCTACTTTGAGTCAATTTAACTCCATCCTGAGTTGACTATTTATGGATGAGTCAAACCCACTAGAAACAAGTGAAAGGCACATTGATAACTTAAATATTGATGACCTAGTCTTTGCATGCTATTGGGTATAGTGGATCTTGCATGAATAAACAAAAGATGTAAAGTGATGTAAGAACCTTGGGCAATTATCAAAAGATATACAAAGTTGAGAATTTGAATTTTGATTTTCATGAGTTAAGGCATGCTAGTAAAGCCAACAATATTGTGTTGAAATTCATCAAAATTCACTATGAGGGAAAATGATGCATGACTAGATATTATGGCTCTAGATGATGGGGTTTATGTGAAAGTTAAAAGTGTATTCAGAGAAGGTAAATGCATGAAAATTTCACCATACTAATAGTGTGACCATATATATCTCGTCAATTATGAACCTTCTTGTTGAAAGAAGAAGAAATGAAAATCAAGAAACAAGTAATGTATGGATGGTCACATGGTACTCATATTACTGATGATTCTTTGTAGAGTTAGCTTGGGCTAATAAAATTAACCAAGTAAACCCATGTACTAGATGGATGTTTAATGAGGATTCTTGCATTATATGTGATAATTGGTATTCCTTGTACATATAATCATGCAAGTTAGTGGCTTGATTTTCATGATGTTTTATTGTTGTGTATGTATTATGTGTTGAGATAATTATTATGTTCATGATGTTATGCTATCTTAAGAGCCTAAGGTATGTACATATGATGTTATGTGATTCCATTTGATGAAAGGCTATGTCTTTGATAAATATTTGTTGAGATTATATCTCTTATGATAGTATCTCCTTATGTGATAACATCATGTAATTGCATGGAAATATTTTATAATAAGATGTTGTATGATGACATGTGTGAGCATGTGGTGATGACAATAATGACATGTGAGAGTTAGCATGTGGTTTATTTCTATAAGATGTTGATATTGTGATTATAACTAATCCATTAGTTGCATGTTGTGAGGTGGTGATTGTCAAGTTACAGTGGGCCAAGAGGGATAATTTATTTGATAATCTCGTGGGATCCCATAACCAAGAAGGAGAATATTACAAATGACATTTTATGGGTTGGGGACAAATCAATCGACTTCTTATGAAAGGAATCCTTATGCCTTGTATTTATGATACCTAAGTCCCGAAGAATTTCTAGAGTGTTGCTCATTGACAGTGTTGTGGAATTGGACTTCAATGCCTAAAGTTGTACCTGGTAGTTGTCGAGGGAATTAGGTCAACCTTTTGAGATTCCTAATGTACATGAGTAGCAATCCAGATGCCTACTTAAGCAAATGAAGTCGCGAACCTTGGGGATTTGGATAGATCGATAGGCTTCAAGCCTGGTTCCAAAAGTCGGGAAGGGAAGCTAGAGAATACTTGCACTTCCTCAGTGTAATGACATGGGATTTCAATGCCTGCTGCAGTCACTTGGGTGGCTCTATACTAGTCCAGTAGAGGGTGTTTTGGAAGATACAGAGTCTAACAAAGGGTGTTTTATAGGATATGGTGAGAAAAAATTTATAAGTAACATAATCAAAGTAACTTTGGGATGAAGTTCCTTGAAGGATGGTAGGTTGGCATGCCCCACATTGTTACTAGTATTATTATTAAATAATAATAGTAATAAGGAAGTATAATCATTACGCAAAAAGGGGTCATCACGATATTATTATTAAATAGTTATAATAATTATCCTAAGGGGATCATCCCCATCTTGTTATTATTAAACAAATAAATACATAAGTATATAATAATAATAAAGTATAATAAATTCTTATAAATAAATAATAATTATAATGGTAAAATAAATAATGAAAAGCTAGGAAAAACCCTAAAAATATATATAATAAATAATTCAATCAGATCCTATGGATCGACTATGGAGATTCTATATAAGGAAGGACATGAAAAGGAAGAGAGGCCATCACTTGGAAATCTCTTTTGGGTGAGTTACAGAGGGGTAAAGGCTAAGAATTCGTTGGCAGAACAATTGATTAAGGGCTCGAGGGTGACCTGCTACTGAATGAAAGTAGCTAGGTCTACGATTGGGTGGAGAGTCGTCCCCCACATTTTTGTTGTGTTCAATCGACTCAAAGATCAAGTAGCGTAGCATTTTTTAAATCTCCAATTTACATGTATGTTAGTTTCTTTCAACATGTAAGTTCCTCGCCTATCACTACTCTATTGAAGAATCAATGGTTATTAGGGTTAATTGTTCTATAGTAGATACATATATTACATATGGGTAATTGTTTTAGTAATCTAGGCCATTACATGGTGATTTTAGTGAATTATTCTAAAAAGGATCAAAGAGCCATTACAAGGTGCCAAAACAATTTCTTATGGTTTCCCATGAGTTTGAAGGCCTTAAACAACTTGTGAGTGAAGCAAGAAATCACTTAGTACTTTGTAAGGTAGTATTCCCCCTCCATTGGACAAAATCTCTTGAATGTAACTCCATAAATGCTCTTCAAGCTTGAAAGCTACAAATTAATGGAGGCCATAAAAACATTTCAATGTAAAACATCAAATTAAGCATCAAAGAACACCAAGAGAGACTGTAAAAATGCTTCAAAGACGTCGTTGGGTTCTATGGAAAGAAAAATTGCTTGATATTCCAAAGTAGCACCATTTCATATTAGTAAATCACTGAGTTTAAAGAGGATGGATCAGTAAAGTGAGAAATTGCATGATCCTTTTCCCATGTCACTTAGTTGGACGAGAAACCTCATAGCTGAGGTGAATGAGTGGCTCTTGTGAGATCTCATCATTGAACTAGGTGAGATTTCATTCATTGTCCTTGATTGTTGGGTTGGGTTTTGTTGGTTATTTAAATATCATGTTTGAGTTTATATCTTCATCTTAAGTGACCCAGGGTTCATGTCTACTGGGGTTCCAACAAAGCCTCTAAACCTATCGGCCCTCCTGGTAAACTAGAAGGCAATGTGGTGCACAGAGTGCACTGCGCCATCTCACCTAAGATAGTCGTAATGGGTGGCTAGAATACTCATGTGTTTGCAACCAGGATTGAGTGGGGATCTGACAAATGTGCACTAAGAGTTCTATTTTAACTTATTAACACTATAAATGGTCATTCACGATTATGCATGAAATATAAAAACTCATTTATTTATCATATCAATAAATACTGAAGACAGTAAAGAAAACACATGCATTCAATCACATAACAGAGGTTTTACCGTGGTTCACCCCCTCCTAGGCTACGTCCACAAAGATCTAGCTCTCAAGCTCTTTTATTATAGAAGTTCCAAAACTACAACGTCGCGTTCTTTACAACTTCTCTCAGTCGGGTTGAGATCTATTATAGGCGGAATAGATCGCACCAGGCTCCTCAGCCTGTGATCCAACCCTCAATATCTATCCTCCTTACTCATCTCCATCTCAATAGCTTACAAAATTAGGTCGTATAGAAAAATATCACAACAACTAGTTATCAAAACAGGACTAATCCTCTAGACTCTCTATATCAACCAACCAACTAACTCTTTTATGCGACTTAGGTATCTATATTTATACATTTTTTGGCTCGTTAGCCTTTACAATGTATTGTCAAAAACCTTAACCCTAACGTTTGTTTGGTCTTCCATGCATGTGCACGTGCTTCTCTTCCTTCCAGTTGTTAATCCCCTCGTGCGTGCCTTCTTTCCCAAAATAGCCTTTCTTTCCTCTTTGGCCTGCCTCCAATAGGCCCCCAACACTAACATGTAGCTCATCCTGAGCCACCTAACCTTTGTGCGCTTCGTCGATCTCCCTGGTGATCGTCTGGAACTTCTCCCTGAGCATCGTTGCTTGTGTTTGAACCTACGTGGTCTTCTCCTTGAGTGCATCTATTGTTTGTACTGCAATCTCGTCATTGATCAACCCTGCACACTCTGCCTAGGTCTGTGCCATGTATGTCTTGGCTTCCTCCGCCCATGCAATGACCTCTGCTACTCACTCCTGGAGCGATTTCGTCTGTGCAGTGGTGAGTTATTCATGTAGTCTTTTCATGTCTTACGCCCCTTTGACGCGCTCTGTGATGGACATTGTCTTCTGCCTCTACTTGATGTCTTGGATAGTTGCGCTTATCCTTTCTTATTCTTTGTCCCAATGTTGGACCTGATGATCCTCTTCCAGCTTTGTCCAAATTTGTACTTCTTTGTCGAACAAGTCGGTTGTTGTGCTGACTTGTCATTCTATCTCTTGTATCTGCTATGTTTCCTCCTGCTTCCTTTGCTCCCTTACCTCCAATGGAGTGGTATGTGTGAGCTTCTCACGGATATTCTCGATCTCCTACTGATATTGATTGATTACCTACGTAATCTGATCAATCTTCTCTATTGTTGTGAGTTCGGCCCTCTGTGCGGTCTTTGGAATCTTCTCATAAGTTTTGGACATTTTTTGTTCCAATCCAGTCATGCGTTCCCTCTCCTCTTGGGTCTCAAGCTTGGCCTGCTCATATATTAATTCCAGGTCATCCTATTTATCCTTTACCTGTTGCAATTCGACTGTGTTTATGCATGCATGAGCTTGTACCTCCTAGGTAACACTAACCTGTAGTTTATGTAGAGCTTTGGATGGTATCCGTGGAAATACCAATTGTAGTTGAGCCAAGTCCTTTAGGGGTATCTGCCCCACGATCTCGTCAATGCACAGCATGTTGGGTGTAATCTAAAATGTTTCACTCGATCGCGGTATTGTGTGGATTGTATCCTGCTCACTAGCTTTAGTTTCTCCTCCTATCTGTGATGTTGATGGGCATGTTCCAATACTAATTATGGATGCCTATGCTTCCCCAATCTGCTTGAAGAACTCTCACATGTCTGCAGCTCCTCTTGAATTATATCCCTGTGGCACTCAGCCTTCTCAAAATCCTCGAATGTTCGATCCTGGACCAATTGGGCTATCATTTATGCATCATCCTCTGTGATCGTGTATTATGGAGGTGTTCCATGTGCCTTCACATTCTTTTGTGCACCCCTTGTCTGAGTAGTTGGTCTCTTATTCATTCCTAGTTCTTATGGATTGGGACTTGGTGTAGTCCCCTGCGCTGCCTCGACCTATTTCTATTGTACTTGGGGATCCTTTGTATTATTCTTCTTCCGCTTCTGGGTTCCTGTCTTAGATTTCCCCTCTTTCATCTGCTTTGGCTTGGCCTGGCCCATACTTGGTTTCTTGGGAACTGGGACTTCCTAAGGTTGTGTTTCTTCCTGCCCTGCCTCCTCTTCCTCTGTCCTTCCAGGTATGTCTTGGGTGAGGACTAGAATCCTCCAATATTCTTCCCAATCCTTGATAACCATTTCTATGTCGCCCTCCGTGATGCAATAGCGTAGTTGTAGACATTGCTTGTTGGGGTCCTTCTGTGCCTATATCCACATTGCATGTCGAGTGGCCTTGAAGTTGGTTATGTCTCGATAGTGCGCAACATCCTGCGGTGTTATTCTCCAAAGTTTGGCGATGGCCTCATGTAGATCGTGTAGGTATCCTTCGAATATAGATGTGTTCATATTTTTTTTCCTAGCATCTGACGTGGCGCCAAGCGATAAATATCTCGCTCCATAATTGGGTTTGGTTCTGGTGGGCAAAAAATACATATTTTGGTTCCTTCCATCCCATAATGACTATCAACATGAGCATCCATGAGTAATGAAATTATGTTCCTAGATCTTGCGCATCCTTGCATTCATCTAGAAACAAATTCAAAAGATAAGGGGCCCAGCTAACTGTGGTGCCCTCAGCACACTATGTAGCAATTGCGACAACCCCAGTTGGGACTTCCTCCTTGCGGCATTTTCTGAGAAGCTTGCATGCCATGATCTTTGTGACCATTTTTGTTGTGATGTCATTGATTCGTTTGATGACGATTCCTCGCGTCCCCCTATCAGTGTCATATTTATTTTTCATCTCTTCCACAAGTGCTTTCTCCTTCTTTTTTTCGTCGAGAAATTGTGCAGGGTCCATGCCCCATGATGGAAACCCTGTGATATGCGCAATGAGATCTACATCTATCAATACGAGCTTGTCCAACCATATATCTCCACCATGTGTGACCACCATCAATTATTTGACACAACTGCTTGCATACTATCCTTTGCCAAAGTGTGGTAGTTCTAGCAGACCTAAAATCCTAGTTTTTGCCAATCCTACTGCACACTGGAGTGGTTGATTAATTGGTTCCCCAAATGCATCCAGACACACAGTTTGTAGCTAGACTTGCTTCACGAACTCCAGGAACTTGTCTGTGTCCGTTACATCATGGTCTGAGTATTTTATCTTCTCGACATAACCTAGAAACTCTGATTTCACCCATACCCCTTCTCATATACACAAAAAAACAATGGTTGCAATGAGTTTATTGTGTTGTGACCTAGGTACCTGTTGCTTGTCCTTTTTTAGTGGTGGATGAATCAAGGTTCTAGCCTCCATTGGTCATTCTTCAACATATTGTTCTAGCCATCCCATGACATCTTCCACTGCTCCCTCTTGTGGATGGTCCGGCATGGTTGTATGTGGCTCATCTAGTTTGGTCACTTATGCCTGCTTTGGAGTCGTCCCATTGACTCTTGGAGCTTCTTCAAGGTTCTTTGGTTGCACTTGGTTTCCTGTTCACTGGTTCTGTTGACCTTGTTCATCTCCTAGAATATCCATGTTCATTCCCTCAGGTGTTGTCTATTAGGTTTCTTCTATCACGGGTGTGGGGTTAATTGGTGTGGTATATGGTGATGGGATTTCGTCTACATTGATGACCCTTGGAGATTGTTGTTCTCTTTCCTACGATTGTACTTGTGCCCTAGTCCTAAATCTGGAGTGTCTGGCAGTCTGGCTCAATTATTCTTGTTTGGGTGGTGACATGGTGGTGAAATTTGATCGTTCGCTAAGCTCAGTGGTCTCTGCAACCTCTGTGAACTTCACTATGTGCTTTGTAGGCTCTATGTCTCTTCTTATTTCGCAATAGTCTTTTGGCTCCTACATCCTTGCTTTGTATGGGAATCATATGAATCTTGTTGAAGACGTTACATTTATTATGGATTCAATGAACCTTTGGTTCCTTCATACTTTCCATTATTCTCCCTCGTCATCTCCAGTTGGCGCGATTAATGAGGTGTCTCGTCGGTCATTTCTAGCATTCAAGCCCACTTGCCTTCATCCTTTAATACTTCTTTTGTCATCTTTACCTTTCCCATGTGTTCTCATTTTGAACGGACCGTTGGTGTTGTCCTCATTGGGTTTGTATTCCTAATTATGCATTCTCTTTCTCCTTACGGCGCATGTACCTCTGTTAATACTATTTAATATCCTGTTTTTTTTTTTTTTTACTACGCGGTGACTTTAAAGTTATGGGTGGTCGAATGTCCTTGTATAGATTCAGTCGACTCCCATTGATCATCCTTCTGAGTTATGTGCCTCCTGAGTCTTTCAATTGTACGGCTCCCCCATCTGTGACAGTTTTTACTTTGTACGGCCCTAACCAGTGCATTATGAGTTTTTCTGGATGTTAAATAGATTCGTTGTCATACATCAATACTAAGTCTCCTTCATTGAAAGTTTTCTTCTTGATATGTCTTTCATTCCACCCTTTTTCCCTTGCCTTCTGAACTTGCTGGTGGAAGCCTACTAGGATATTATCTTCCTCCATGTTCATCAATTGATTCAGCCTCTCTTGAACTACGCCTCAATCTGTCATGTGTGTAATCGTTGCTACGCACAGACTGGATACTAAAAATTCTAATGGCACCATTGCTTCTTGGTTGTATACCAATCTAAATGGCGTGTGTCCCGTCACTTCTTGCATGTGGTCCTGTATGCCCACAATATTGCTGGTATTTTGAGGTCCCAATCATCCCTGTTGACATTACAGATCTTTGTCAATGCATTCTCAAGGATTTTGTTAAATTATTTTATTGTTCCATTTGCCTATGGGTGATATGGAGTGCTCTTTTAATGATGGACTTCAAATTCTTCAGTCATAGCCTTAATAGTGTTGTTAATGAATTGAGTGCCTTGGTCGCTCATCAAAAAATTTGGGCAACCAAATCTCGTGATTACTTGTTCAAATAGAAAGTGTGATGTTGTTTTTGCGCTACAATATTTAACTGGTGCTACTTCCGCCCATCTTGTCAGATATTATGTCACCGTGATAATGTAACTTGCTCCTGTTCTTTTTGTTGGTGGGTTGATTGGTTCCACAAAGTATATTGCCCATTTTTCGAATACTTGCAACGTTACCTATGGTTGCAATGGCATCTCATCTCTTATGTTGGGTTTACCAACCCTTTGATAGACATTGCATCTCTGGAAATATTCCTTCGAGTCTCTGTGAATGGTCGGCCACCATAGTCCTACGTGCAATACCTGTTTTGCGGTAGCTTTGCCTGTGTAATGTCCTCCTGTTATTCCCTCATGGGCTTCTACTAAAACCCTTGGTATTTCATGTTCTAGCACATATCTTTGTAAGATGTTATCTGCGCCCATTTTGTATAAGTGTCCTACGATCAATTGATAGTCTGCAACCCAGACTACCAGGTTCTTCTTCTGTGTGGTGTTATATTCTTGTGGCACGGTACATGTACTCAAGTACCGAATGATATCGGCAAAGTATTCATCAGCGATCTGGACTGAAAATAACTGTGCGTCCGAAAATTTGTCCTCTAAATTTGTAGGTTCTTTGTCGTTCGTGGCCCTTGATAAGTGGTCTTGTCCTACATTCAACTTTCCTGGCATGACTATTAATTCAAAATCAAACTCCTGAAACAGTAGTAACCATCGAAAGATTCTCCCCCCCAAAATTGGCTTGTTGACTAGGTATTTAAGGGTCGAGTGATCCGTGAACATCTTAAAATGTTTTCCTAGTAAGTAATGTTGGAACTTCTGCAGTGCGTAGACCATAGCTAGGCCTTCTCTCTCTGTAGTGTTGTAGTTCTACTCTGATTCTGATAGTTTTCTGCTCATGAATACTATAGGATGGTCCAAATATCCTACTCCTAGATGCACCAGGATAGCTCCAAGTGCTATGGTCGATGCATCTACATGTACATGGAATGTCTTCTCCCAGTCTTGAAATACTAGTATTGGCGCGGTGACCATATTTTCTTTCATCGTATCTAGACCGTGTTGACAATCGTCATTCCACTGAAACTTTGTATCTTTCCTTAGTAGTTTCTCCATTGGCGTGGTGATATGTGTGTACCCTTTGATAAACTTTTTGTAGTATCATGTGTGTCCCAATGTCACTCTTAGTTGACAGATTGTTTTTGGTGGTGGCAAGTTAACAATTATTGTGATCTTTGCAGGATCTACTAGTAAACCTTGCTTGCACACTATGTGGCCCAATAGTATCCAAAATGGTGTTCTGAAGATACATTTCTTAATGTTTAATGATATCTGGAACTGCCTGTATCTTTCCAACATCAACCGTAAGACCTCTACATGGTATTTTAATAGACTATAGACTTTCAAATCTTCCAAGTATACCTATAGAAACTGGTGGATAAATTATTTAAATGCAGCGATGACTACTCTGGAAAATATTGTTGGTGCATTCTTCAATCCAAACGACATGACTTTGTATTGGTAGGATCCCCATTATGTTTCAAACATGGTCTTATATCTGTCTTCCTATGCTATCTTGATCTGGTGGTAGCCTGAGAATCCATCAGTGAATGAGTAAACTTTGTGTCCTCCTACGTTCTCCAACACTTCATCCGTGAAAGTTGTAGGGAACGGGTCATGTGGGCATGCATATTTCAACTTCCTCAAATCGACGCATATTCTTATCCTGCCTTGTTTTTCCTCCTGAACTACCATCAGGCTTATCCATTTTGATTCTTCCACTAGTTCTATGATTCCAGCTTCAAGCATTCTATTGATCTCATATTTAACTTTTTGCTTATATATCAGGTTTAGTCTATATGGTCAATGTCTGATTAGTCATGATTCGGCTCTGAGTGGTATCTTTATTTCTCCCAACTCCCTCGTTGTACCCTTAATTTCTGTAAATGTTGTGGGAAATAGGTCGTTGTACTCGTGCAGTAACTCTATTATTCTTTATATTGTTTGTTCATCCCAGTAGTCTCCAATGTTGGCCATTTTGGGATTCTCATATGTCCCAATGTTGACTTTCTTCACCTTGATCGGCACAGAAATCACTTCTGATTCTAAAGGTGGACCCTCCACTTTTCTTTCACCTTCCGCTTCCTCGATTTGAATATCATGTGGATCGTCTTCATATGGTGTTTCCTCCTGCACATGGTAACATGAAAATCGTTCTTTGACTGTCTGTTTGTTCCACTGTTGTTCTTCGGTTATGATTTCGACTTCTGGTTCCTTAATGAATATCACTCCTCTTATCTGCTTAAGTGTTGCATCTATTTTGTGGTTCTCATGCTCGAATGAGAAAGTGATTGTAAAATTATATTGTAGTACTTTCCAGCTCAAAGTTCCTATGCACAGTTCCTGGTCTATATACCATTTTGTTGGTATGCCCTCTAAGGTATTCACAAAATGATGAGGCCTTTCCTTTGGGGGTGTCATTTTCCACAGCGTTCTGCACTTCTCCAAGTGTTCTGTTGGTGCCCCATGTCCATCATACTTGTGTTCTTGTTGCTTTTTTGTTATGTGCCAAACCTTATGCGTAGTAACCGCGTACATTGGTACCAATCCACGATTGTTTCCTTGTGTGCACCCCACCATCTTCCAGGTATGTCCTTGAGTGCTATATCAAGCGCTAGGAGTCTCTAATTTCCTATCACTTCATCCTCTTACTGTACCAAGAATACTTCTAGACCATTCACTCCGTGAAAACTGGGTGGTTCCCTTATCTCCGTACCTATCCATATTCCTGCGCGGTATATTCTTGCGCACCTTCTTGTGGAAACTTTGTGTAGCCTTTGTTTCCAATTCTCTAAACCTGTATATGAGTCTATTGTACATGAAGTAATGCTCCTCCAATTGAGTATCCCATATAAATTTGGGTTTACATATTCCTCATCGTGTGCAGTTGTTCTGTACAACTGGATGATTTCCTCCAAGTCTAAGCAAGTAGGTTCTATGAACCTTTCCCCTTTTGATGGGTCTAATGGCACAATGACCCTATATTCTCCTGACTCAAATGTCATTTTTTGTGTCTTTAAGTTGATTATGGCATGGTTTTCAAAGGCCTAGTCCAAGCCAAGAAATGTTGGATATGGTGTTGTGTCGTCCACTATTTCAATCACTTCAAAGTTTTCTTTGTTGCTCACTCCATCCAGGTCTATTGTCACTCCTTTCAGTCTACCAATTGGTAAGACTCTGTGCTGGTTTGCTAGTTTCATTTGAACAGATGAATATCCTAATGTGGGCTCTCCCATACATTGCCATGTCTTCATTGGTAATACATTAACTTTAGATCCTAGATCCAACATGATATCTCCCATGTTGAGATTTTCGATGTGGGCATTCAATTTGAACTCCCTACTTGTTCTTCTCCTTGTGTGTAGGTGATTGAGTGTTTTTTGTTCTAGTTTTCCTTTTGTCTCTATGCTACATATTTCTAATATGTTTTGAAATATTTTGACAGATGATGGATCATTCAATACTTTTACACATGATTGCAAAAATCCTTTGATTGTACTTACTTGTCCTAGGTGTTGAGTTTCTTTGGTATGATCCAACGATGGAGGCATCTTGTATTTTGGTGCTTCCTTACTCGGTTGCGCAATTGAATTTGACGCGGTGTCTTGCTTCAAGAATTCTTGTCTGGATTTTTAAAATGTGTTCTTATCATTTTGCGCGTCGAAATGTCTCCCTGGTTCAGCATTCTTCTTCACCCACTGATGTTGTATTGGTTCCTGTCGAGCTATGTCGTTTCATGTTTTAGCTCCTCTGCAGATAACTATGTTGATGTTTCATCCTTCATCCCTCGCTTTAGATGAAATCCATTGACCATTCTGGTTGTTTTGATTCCTCTTTTCCTGTATCTTTACTAATAGTGTCAGACATTCTTTCGTATCATGGTCCGATGCTTGACAATACATACAAGTTGCTAGTGGAAGTGGACATTCTCTTTCATAATGCCCTGGTTTTTTACAGTTGTGACATACCACTAGTCCTCTACCACTTCCAAGACATCCTCTCACTCATCCTCCACCTCTATAGCCAGCTCAATCTCCTCTTGGTGTGTTATATTGAAGCGCTTGATTGTATTGCGCAGTATTATACTGAGTTTGTGCAGTATTATAGAGTTCTTGTGTAGTATTATATTGTTGTTGCACATTGTTGTATGGGGATGGAACTTGGTTAAATTGTGGTGTAGCTTGCCCAGTCATCATTTATGCCTGCACCCTATATGCATCTGATGTCCTCTCTCACATAAAATCCATAGTTCTATAATATTTGTCATTGTGGCCCATTGACTTGCAAATGTTTCAATATGAAATCTTTGAGACTGTCTGGTATTTCTGCATCATTGGGAAATGATATGGATCATGGCCTGGTTTCTTACAGATATTGCACCATATTCCTCATGTTGCTAAAGGATTTGGCATTCCTGTTGCCATATATTGCGCGAATGTTGGAAATTTTTTCTTGTGGTGTCCTTTCATCCTGCATGTGGTACACCAAACGGCGCCTCGTTTGTCCTTACTTTTGTTCTAGTTTAACTAGAACATTAAGTTCTTCAATTCATGCTTCAGTTCTTCAATAGTTGTGTACGTTGACTGATATTGGTTTTCCTCCAGTCGTAGAGCTGCCTGCAGATCCTCTACCTATGTTTGAAACTTTTGTTGTCACAATGGGTATTTTAAGTGTGGTAGTAATGAATTGACGAACAGGTGCTTGTGTTGCATATCGGTCATGAGATATTTCAACTTTCCTTTCAGTCACTTGAATCTATAGTCAATCTCTCATACGGATTCTCCTTGTTTTTGTCTGATTTATGTCATCTCATTCATGTATTGGTCTTCTAAAGGCTTACGAATATCATTTATCAGCAATTTCTTGATGTCTGCAATCGTTCTGGTTGTCCCTGGTGGATTGTTTGTAGCTAAAATCATATACCAATCTAATGTGTGATCCCTTAGTGTAATCGCTAACTGTGCCAGTTTAGTATCTTCATCTGTGATATGTTTTGCTTCCCAGATCTTCTCACAAATGAAAAAATGTGTTTTCGGGTCCTCCAATGCTTCTCCTTTGAATTCTGGTAACCTGATGGTGGGATCATGTCCTGGCATCCTAAACGCCGAACTACTACCTCCACGTGGTTTATATACTTGACTAGTGCTTCCTAAACTAGCTCCTCTAGTTGTTGTGCCTTGTGTAGATGTACTTCATGTTGTCTTTCGTCTCTCAAAATTCGGTTGTCTAAACAGTGGTGCTCTCTTTGGTGTATTAGTCTCACATGGGTTTATGGGTTCCACACTGAAATTAATATGGATAGGATTGTTGCCTTCTCTTCCCACTCTTGGACCTCTCGTCTTCCTCTCATATGTTACACACAGGATTTCCTCAATCTTCTCCACGGCCTAGAGATCCTCTACCTCTTCCTCATCGCTCGCCAAGCCTTCCCTCGTGGCTATGGCTCTCTTCTTGGTATTCACCTTGTATTGGTAGGGTACTCCACTACTCATCTTTCCATTTGTCACCATGATCCACTTGATCTGGTTTTCATCCATCATGATTGGATCCAAGGGTTCCTCCTTCCTTCCCTTATCCATTCCTCCTTCCATTTTTCCTTCCATTTATCCTCTTTCTGTCAGTGCTTACCCCCTTCCCCCATGCACGCAGGGAATTTTAGATGTCTGACTCCATCGTCATTACCCCTTTGTTGTATAGTAGTATCTTAATAGAAGTATACAATGATCTAATATACCTTTATTGAGGTCCTCGTAGAAACTCTTGCTCTGTTGCATTGTACGACTTCGTTGTATCTACTGCAAACTCTATTATAAAGCCTGCTACAATATTGTCAAGCCAAAAATCTACTGCACTGGTGAATTTGTTGTTCACCTGCTGTAACTGCTCAATCTATATTGAGGTCCACTCTAACTGTCGGATCATGTTCATTGTGTGGTTATCCTTCAACCTTGGTATCCACTCTTGCAATAAGTGTGGAAAATCACAAAAAATGACTTCATGTAAATCAGTAAACACGTATTTCTCAAGCTATTTGCACGGTGTTAATCTAGGGTTTATGTTATCTTTATGTGCAAAATCCAGCTATTTTATCTTTAGCCAGCTTTCGATCTCTTCTTTTGTGGGATTCCATGGTCTCAACATCCCCTTCTAGCGACTCATTCTTTTATCCTTCTCCTCATTCACTTTAGTATTCTCTTGACCCACCTCCCACAGCTCTTACGTGTCTTTTAACAGATCTTCAATAGTTCCCATCTACTCAATCCTCTATTGTTCCAACCACTGGCAACGGAACCATTTATTTGTTATTTAAATATCATGTTTGAGTTTATATCTTCAGCTTAAGTGACCCAGGGTTCATGTCTACTGGGGTTCCAACTAAGCCTCTAAAACTATTGGCCCTCCTGGTAAACTAGAAGGCAACGCAGCGCACAGAGTGCACTGCATTGTCTCACCCAAGATAATATTAATGGGTGGCTGCAATACTCATGTGTTTGCAACCAGGATTGAGTGGGCGTCTGAGAAATGTGTGTTGAGAGTTCTATTTTAACTTATTAACACAATAAATGGTCATTCACGATTATGCATGAAATATAACAACTCATTCATTTATCATATCAATAAATATTGAAGACAGTAAAGAAAACACATGCATTCAATCACATAACATGGGTTTTACCGTGGTTCACCCCCTCTTGGGATACTTCCACAAAGATCTGGCTCCCAAGCTCTTTTATTATAGCAATTCCAAAACTACAGCGTCGCGTGCTTTACAACTCCTCTCAGTCGAGTTGAGATCTATTATGAGTCAGACTAGATCGCACCAGGCTCCTCAGCCTGCAATCTAACCCTCAAGATATATCCTCCTTACTCCTCTCCATCTCAACAGCTTACAAAATTAGGTCGCATAGAAAAATATCACAACAACTAGTTATCAAAATAGGACTCCTCCTCTAGACTCTATATATCAACCAACCAACTAACTCTTCTATGAGACCTAGGTATCTATATTTATACATTTTCTGGCTCGCCAACCCTTACAATCTATTGTCAAAAAATCTAACCCTGACATCGTTCGGTCTTCCATCCATGTGCGTGTGCTTCTCTTCCTTCTAGTTGTCACTCCCCTCGTGTGTGCCTTCTTTCCAAAAATAGCCTTTCTTTCTACTTTGGCCTGCTTCTAACAGGTGCGGATGTGAGCACCGAGGTGAGTGATGGAAATGTAATTTTTTCACCTGAGTGAGAGATGGCTCATTTGGTTTGAACTTTCATTATATTTTGAACTCACTTTAAAGGTTCTAACTTTTGGCCTTTTCGGGTTTATTTTTTTGTCATTTTTGTTCATAATCCGACCAAAAATTGTTGGAACTGTAGATTTGAGTGATTGAGTCTAGTGTAGATTTGAGTGGTTGAGTCTATGTAATCTGAGTGCCTATGAGATTTTACAGGACAGATAATCCATTTATGCATTCAAAAATGAAATTTAAACAATAAAAAAGAGTCATTTCAACAACAGAAAAGAGTGATTTCACCCAGATTTACATCACCAAATTCAAATGAAAAATACCAAAAATTAGAACGTTTAAACAAAGCCTATATTTTCTCTCTAAAATTAATTTTAAAACTATTTAAAAATAATAATAATCACCAATCTTCCCTCATGATTCCATTGCTTGGTTTCCGTATTTATTTTGGAATTAAAGCATATTATATGAACTCAGAGGATAAAAGGATGTTGGGAGTGAAGGAACTATGTTATAGAAACTCACCTTGAATTTGAATGCATGCCACTATAATATCAACACCCGAAGGATTCTATTAAATGAAAATGAAGAGAGAACCAAGTGGTTTGTAGCTTCACCTAGCAAGTGGTAACTATGGGAGGCCTAGTGAGGTTTGGTAAGATAGGGTTTTTATTTCTTCGATATGGGGTGTGAAACTTGACATAAACCCTCTTGCCAACATAACAAACTCATCTCAACTTCAATAGGATTCAAAAATTGCTCAGACGAATCCTAAGACAAATTAAAAATGTAATTAAAGGGGACTTGTGTAGAAACCCATGGGCTTTTGCAATAGTAGAGGCATAACTTTTCAACCACTGACCATATTGAGAAACAATGAATTTCATTACATAGTGTTAATGATAAAATCTCTAATCCACAAGTTACAAATAAAGGGGTAACTATTATGACATTTACCATTGTCACCTAAGTAACATATCCTCTTCATTTTAGGTCGATTATCCTCTGGCTCAAGGGGGGTATCCCTAGTAGGATTACTAAAGATAATAAATGATGAATAAGGTGAAGTGAGAATAGCTTTAGAAAAAAAAAAAAGGATTTTCTTAGTATTTTAAAAGAGGTGATGGAAGGAAATAGAGAACATTGTCAAATCCAACAAGGGTAATGGAGTCAAGGTGAATCAGAGGGCCTTATGGGGTCAAGAAGAAAACCTCTCTTAAGAATTTATTTATTTCATTCAAGTATTATGAATAATATATTAGAACCATAGAGGAATAATAATATCTTGTCTAATCAAGATTATCAATGAAGACCAAGGCCATACAATAAGGGGTCCTCAAGGGAGCAACTATCACCAACAAGATCAACTATAAATTTATAAATGTACTCAATACTTCTTGTTAGGGTTCCAATATGGATAGAAAAATCAAGGAACCAAATAATTATCAAACCAAAAAAGGAATAAGGAGAGGAGTTACCCCAAAATGTATTCCCTCCAATGGTTAAAAAATCCCTTCAATGGATCAATCTAGTTAGATTGTAGAAGACACGAGCATTTCACCATCAATATTTATGCACCAAATAAGAACCAAGATAGAGAAGCTTCAAGAATTGACACCAAAATACACAAAGAAAGAAACATTTACACAACCATACTCTCCAAGAAAAATATGTCAATTAAGCTCTCAGGAGTGGAAGCTCCAAAAATCCAACCATGAGTACAAATGAGGAAGGGATACTCTTTATTTAGAGTCTTGTTAAATTTCCTTTACAACATAATAACAATATATCATGTAAGATCCTTAGATCTAGTCTATGGATGAGTAAAGAAGTATTTCCTCCAACTAACTAAATCTACAATACATACAATAATGAGGTGGTCAAGCCACACGTACAATACTCCAACCAAAATAGACCCAAGAGAATAGGACATCTCCATTAAAGAGGGAATATGATTATTCAAAGGTGCAGTGTCTAGCCTCCAAAGGCATACAAGTGGATAGATCCACAAACAACTCCTCATAGTATCCAATCAAATCCTCCTAGATCTCCTCCAAGGTGGAGGTGTATCTCAACAAAGTGAAATATCCCAACAATCAATGAGCAGAATCCCTCAACTGTGGAAGACTCTCAATATATGAATAAAAACATGAGCCATGTGGCCTAAAGAAATAAGGTTCTCTTCACCATGGGAACATATAAACAATGAACTACCCAAATAATCAAAACGCTCAAGAAAAAGATGTGGAGCGTTCCTCCAATGAGTAGTCAAAATTGCGATGAAAATTTTCCCAAGACAAATTTTAAAAGCCCCATAACTATGTCATTTTTTTCTCTATTTTCTATTATGACAAGGTTTTGGAAATCCCATGACCATTATTCATCTAATGGATTTGATATAGGATAAATATGGTCACTCTGTTAAAATATAAAAGCTCATGAAACTATGTCTCCCTAAAAATGTGGAATAAAACCTAGATCTACGGTTTGGAACCCCCTAGTTCTTATCCAAGATGAGAGGTCCCATCAACAAGCATGATAAAATGTGCAAAGTAACCTCCAAATTGGAATAAATTCTCATATCAAGAAAGTGGATCCATGATTCAATGCCTCAACGTGTGGAATGTGAATAACACTCAACCATCTCCATGAAAAGAAGGGATGCCCCCCTAAAATTAGTTCCAACAATCATATGTGAGGTATCCTATGTGTAACCTCCTTCTAAAATCATGATAGCTACCTCCTCAAGTCAAGTAAGGCCTAAGAAGGTCCACATGTGCCAAATAGAAGCCCCAATGGCTAAGTAATGCATCCACCAAGGTGGAAATCCCATCAAAGCATCTGACGTGTGCCTCCAACTGTCTAAAGAAGTTGAGAATTCTAAGATCTGTGACATGGAAAGGCATGAGAGGTCCTAGTACATGAAGAATATGTTGATATTATGGTAGTTGTTGGAGGTATTAACCTCCATTTGTAACCTTTGACGAGACTAGAATATTCCGGGAAGCAAGAGAAACCCTAAAATGTTGGATAATAACCCTAGAAGATAAGTCAGCTCAAGAGAATATTTAATATTGAGTTATTAGCCTTCAGAAAGAGAAGTTGTCCCAATCAAGTGAGATTGAGAAGTATAAATAGAGGGTGCTAGAGCTCATTTATCACTCACTCACTCACAACTGCATAAGGATAAGAAGTGTGCATGACTGGAGGACAGTTGCAGTTGTAGCAGTGGTGACTTGGTCTCTTGGTTATGGTTTGGACTTTCTATTTGGTCTTTGGTTATTCTTACTAGGTGTGCTAGCCTTGGAGAAAGGTGCACTACCTTGGTTGGCTATTGGTTTGTTTCTGGAATTATTCTGTCTGTCAAGATTAAGGTGTTCGACGATGACCTTTGTGCCTATGGTTGGGTGACAATATTGTTATATTGTCTATGGTGAAACGAGCACACATATTTTTCTAAGAGGCTATGGGCCCACACTATGTTCGGAAAGTTTAACCGCTGGAAGATAGATCGGGAGGATTTGCTCTGTTGAAGTTGCAGTCAAAGTTTTGTTGCAGAAACGAAACCCTAACCCTCTTGTTAAGGAACCTTAAGAGAAGAGCTTGACCTAATTCGTAGATATCCCAGTGCACCCTAGCCTAGCACACCTCCTAGTACTCTTAGCAAGTTGAGGCATCAAGTTTGAGATTTTGGTCAAAGTTAAATATTGACCAAGTCAAATTCAAAGGTTTACCAAGTCAAAGTTATGTAGAAGTTCAAGGACAATGACATCGATGCTATGAGCATCATAGTGGACTATGTAAAATACCAATTGATGCCCTACATCTCTCATCTTGACTCATCTAAGAATATGTACGATGCCCTAACTAACCTATTCTCAGTTGGAAACATTGGACAAGTGATGAGTCTAAAGAATGAGCTTTGTGACATAAAAATGAATGATGATGATGTCATAACATCATAGTTTGTAAGAATATCTCGGTTAAGAGATCAACTACAAGTTATTGAGGAAATCATTTCATAAAAGGAAATAGTAAATATAGTACTCAATGGCCTTCCCAAGACATGGGATGCATTTGTCGCAAGCATGAACACAAGAACAAATTATCCCACATTTGAAGAGATTTGGACTTGTTGTGCACAAGAAGAATCAAGGATTAGCATAAAAGAGAAATCCCAAAAGAAATATGAAGATCAAGCCTTCACAACAAAGCTCAATAATTTCAGGAATAAGAAGAAGTTTCATTCAAGGAAGAAACCAAAATCAAGAAAAGGATATGTCAAAAATACAATGCTTCAACTGTCGAAAATATGGTCACTACAAGAACCATTGTCCTGAGTTAAATAAAAGTAAGGAAACATGTCGAAGAAAAGGAACCCTCAAACAAAGCCAAGCAGAATGAAGCAGAGTTCTTCTTCTAGTCAAGGTAACAATATTCTTCTGTAACATAGTTCTTGTACACACCATGTTTACATAGTTCCTGTACATATCATGTGTATCTATTTCTTAGAAGATAACATGGTTAGTGAAACAATACATATGGAAGAATAACAAGATAAGGATTTCTATTATGATGACTACTAGTCAAGTAATGTACATGAAAAAGATGAAGTACGTTGACAATCTCTGATGACAAATTCCTGAGGAATCTATTATACAAGTAACAACTGCCAGTGTAACACCCTGTTTCCCCGAACTTGTAAATATAACTAGACTGGCCAAGAACTATGGCAAACTCATACATGTGAATATGTGATGTAAATGGACCTTGAGGAAGAGGTCAATGAATGTGAATAACATTCTGAATTTATTGCAGGACTGCTGATGAGGGGATGTGCAGAAAAAGAGACCACGATGGTGGTGGAAGGCACCTGAAAAGGTGGCATCAACTTCCACCGAGAATTAAATACCGTATTTGGACTCCACTGGCCCGGAGAACCAAAAGTGGCTCGCTGGCCTTGAAATTCAATGCCTCGCAGGCTGGTAGGCGGATGGCTTGATGAGGGAGGGGATGGTGAACCGCCCATCTGTAGAGCCATCAGGCCTAATCAGTGTGAGGGTAATCGTGCCACACGCAACCTCGCGAGAGGATAAGGCGTATGGCAGAGACGATTGAAAGGTAGACGCGAGGGGAACTCTGGCAGTTTTTACGCAGAGTGAGTGATAGCAGAGAGGAAGGATTGCAACCTTCTCTCCTTGTCACTGGCAGACAAAGAGACGTAGTCTCAGAGCATCGTGGTCTCAGCTCAGGGGTGGCTAGTGGTAAATCCGTTGGGAGTTGCTACGCCTGTGGTTGGGTGGAAACAAGCACCCCTCTCAGTAGTCACACCCACTTCTGGTGTTATTTCTGATAAGTGTTTTATATATATTTCATCTTGAAATTCATAGACTGGTATATGTATATATATGTTCATAGAACTGTGATATTGTAAATGATTTCAGTGTTAGAATGTCAATGCAGTGTTTGATAAGAATGAATAGATATATTCTTATAATAGAGGAAACCATGCTTGATGATAAATGGATTTGATTATGCATGAGTTGAACCAAGTCAGACTTCCAGTCCATCCTTGGGAGTTTGTTTCCCTTTGTTTGTTTCCAGGAATGCCCTGGATTCAATCTCTTCACAGAGATTCCCTTCTTAGAAAGGCTTACCAAGAACCTAGAAAAAGGACTTGAATGTGCAAGTCTTAGAAACCCTGTATGAAGAGGAATGACCCTCTTAAAAATCCTGAAGTAGCAACGTAAGGATAAGTATTGACCAACGGATGAAATCCTGTCGGGGAACCTGTGGTCATTCACGATCATTAAATCGAAGGAATGAACGAGGGCATTAATTGCCTTAACCCTTTTTCCTCTACCTTCGTGAATAGCGAGGAAATCCGAATCGTAGACCCCCAAGCTCCATGAGAACATCTGGACCGTTGGTTTTCCCACGTCCAAAGAGCAGTAGGAAAGGGCGCGGTATCGGGACCAATCCTAACCGTCAGATATTAGCTAGGAAACCCGACAGTCGTTAGATCTATAGGGAGATATACGAGGGTTAAGCCTCGTGAATAGGGGAAAAAAGGATCAGAGCCATCCACCCGAGGAGGACAGGTGGCAGAGATCCAGGGATCTCGTGAGCTTGGAGGTTTGCGGGGTAGGAGTCCAACAGCTAGATGCTCCAAGTCGTGAATAGTGAAGCCACGAGAAGATCAGAGCCATCCATCTGAGGAGGACAGGTGGCAAAGGTCCAGGGATCTCGTGAGCTCGGAGGTTCGCGGGGTAGGATTCCAAAAGTTGGATGCTCCAAGTCACGAATGGTGAAGCCACGAGAGGATCAGAGCCATCCATCCGAGGAGGATAGGTGGCAGAGATCCAAGGATCTCGTGAACTCGGAGGTTCGCAGAGTAAGGGTCCAAGCATTTGGTGCTCCAAGTTGCAAGACGCGAGGAGCGAGAAAGAAGGGTAGCCGTTGGATCTGGGTCACAGGAGAACCGTTGGATTTACATGTAGGATCGTGTATCGGGGTTTCATAGGTTGAAGCCCGTGATCTTGGCAACAGAAGCTGCGAAGTCGCAAAGTGCGATATTCTGACGAGATCAGAACCGCCCATTATTTGGGACGCGTGTCAGGAGATCCCGGAAGTCAGGGATCGGAGAATCGGAGTTTCTGAGCACAAAGAAATCTTGTCATACAGAATTGTGATCCGTGATTTACCGACAAGATCATAACCGTCCATTGGGTGGAACACATGTCAATAGATCCCGAAGAGTCAGAGTTCGGGGCATCGGAGTTTCCGCAGGTAAGAAACTCCCACACATTGGAATTGCAATCCGTGAAATCCCGACGGGAGAGCCGTGTGGGCCACAGCGAGAGATAGTGGAGGACAGGTGTTACCATATCAGGGTTCAGGACTTGGAGAGTTATGTGAACTAGTGCAACAGGAATCGCGATATCTCGATACGTGATTTCCCTATTTGTCACAGGAGTGTGGGTCACAGTGGAGGACAGGTGTCGTGCGCATTTCCGTATCAGCATATCGAGGGTCGGGGATCCATGAGGTAAGTTGCATTTGACAGTGAAAACCCCAAAATCCCGATGGGAAGTTATATGGCTGCAGTCATATGGTAAGTGGTCACATGGACCATAGTATAGCCAAGAGGGCTAACGCGTAGGGAGCGCATCGGAATTCAAAGGATCGCGAGTCTTGGGGTGAATGAATTTTGACATTAGAAACCTCGTAGCCCCGATGGGAGTTATGACCGTGGTCATATAGAGGAGGCCATGCAACCAAGAGCTTAGCCTAGGAGGCTCGCTGGAATTTAAGCGAGTCGGGATGGTTGAAAACAGAAACCCCGACGGAAAGGGACATAAGACCACGGTTATGTACAGAGAGCCGAGTAGGTAAATAGAAGACCTGTGAATCGGGGATTGACATTTTGCTGCTACAAGCTCCGGGGATTCTCATTGTTGAGAAAACAACAAAAATTTTTGATTTAAGGTAGTGGGTGTGTGACAAATTGGTATCAGAGCATGGTTACAACACTCGTCATGATTGGGCTCATGCATGAGTCGTGCATGAACCGTGTTCGAAGCACTCCTATGAGGAGTAATCCCCTGACTTAACTCTCTTGTCCAGGATTAAGGACTTGGAAAATGAGAACCCGAATGTGAATGCATGTGAAAGAGTTATGAATTTGTGCGCAATTTATAAAAAATGAATTTAACTCTTGACTAACATCCAGTGTTTGTCTTTTCACTCAAGCGGACGATCAACCATGGGAATCTACAAATGCAGAGAATGGTGACTCACCAAGAGGTGGGAGAAGTCTCCCACAACAAAGATGAAGAGTCTGACGAAAGAAGAGCAATAGGAACCCCTCCAGGCCTAGCTGAGACTATGAGGAGTCTCATGGTCGAATTGCAAAGTTGCAAGGCCGATAATGAAAGGATGATGAAAGAACAAGAAAAGCAAACTGAAATTAATGTAGTTCTACTGCAGAGCTTATCCGACCTGCAGCGACAAATGCAGCATGAACCTGAGATGCAGAACCATGGTCATGTCACTGGCCACACGGAGAGAAGCACATTTAGAAAGGTCCACCCCAGAGGTAAAGGACCTGTGCCAGACGATTCCACTGAGAAGGAAGCTGGTGATTCAGAAGGCTCTTCCAGCAGCAGGACCAGTTCCTATTCTCAAAAGAAACAAAAGAAGCAAAATACTTCCAAGAGTCATAAATTTGAGGAATTCAAGAAGGCCAAACCTCCCTCCTTCGACGGCAAGATAAAGAAGGGAGAGGAAGTTGAGGCTTGGCTACTCAGACTGAAGAAATATTTCAGAGTCCATGACTTTTCAGAGAATTTGAAGGCCCGAGTGGCCACTTTCAATCTGAACGGAAAGGATTCCATCTGGTGGGAAGACCTTAAGA
>JZKD02S1886439.1:61430-75067 GCA_000966675.3 Picea glauca | reverse complement strand
TCTCAGACATCAGATCCTTTATGGGATTGGCGGGATACTATAGAAGATTTATAAAAGATTTCTCCAGGATTGGTTGTCCAATCACTGCCCTCTAGAAGAAGGGAACAAAATTTCTGTGGACACAGCAATGCGAAGAAAGATTTCAAACCATGAAACATCTACTAACCCATGCACCTGTGTTGAAAATCGCTGACCCAGAAGCTGACTTCCTTGTGTGCACAGATGCCTGTAAGGAAGGGATCGGAGGAGTCCTTATGCAAGAAGGAAAGGTGATCTGCTACGAATCCCTAAAATTGAATGAACATGAGGTCAACTATGTGACTCATGATCTAGAATTGGCTGCCATAGTGCATGCCTTAAAAATGTGGAGGCATTACCTCCTGGAAAGGAAATTTGTGCTTATGACAGATCATTATGGATTACGGTATTTGTTTGATCAACCCAAGCTCAATGCTAGACAAGCTAGATGGATGGCCCTCCTTAGCGAATTTGACTTTGAAATCAAACACATTAAAGGGAAGGAGAATAGGGTGGCCTTAGCAGAAGCATGAGAACAATTCACCTGGAAGCAGTGAGTACCTGCGAGACAGATGTCAAGAACAGAGTCAAAGAGGCACAAGAAATAGATCCCTTTGCCTGAAATGTGACCATGTACCTACAACAAGAACCCACTGGGGAAAAATACGAAGGCTATCACATGACCGATGGAGGTCTGCTCACCTACAGAGAGAGACTATACATTCCCAATTGTGACGACTTGAAGAGGTTCATCATGGATGAACTACATAAAAGACCATACACTAATCACCCAGGATACTAGAAAATGATTACTTCCACCCGAAAACAATTTTACTGGCTGGGATTGAAGAAGGACGTAGCCAAATATTTGGCCCAATGCATAGAATGCCAATAGGTTAAAGAAGAACATTGACACCCAACAGGACTATTACACCCTTTACCCATCCCAGAATGGAAATGGGAAACCATCTCCATGGATTTTATCACTGGATTACCAACTTCAACCAAACAGAATGACGCCATTATGGTAGTGGTGGATAAACTAAGAAAGTCTACTCATTTCATCCCCATCAAATCGACCTGCAAGGCGATAGATATCGCACAGGTATTCATGAAAGAGGTGTTCCGACTGCACGGCATGCCGAGAGAGATAATATCTGACAGAGACACAAAATTCACTTCCAAATTCTGGAAATCACCAATGTCGGGTTTAGAGACCAAATTGTTGTTTAGTACTGCCTATTACCCTCAAACCGATGGATAGACAGAAAGAGTAAATCAGATATTAGAAGATATGTTAAGGATGCATGTGATGGATCAACCTAGGAAATGGGAAGACTACCTGCCATTGGTAGAATTTGCCTACAACAACGGCTACCAAGCATCCTTAAAGATGATTCCCTTCGAGGTCCTCTATGGTAGACAGTGTAATACTCCAGTCAGTTGGAGTAATCCTGTAAATAGGATTTCTATTAGACCCGATATGTTGAAAGAAATGGAACAGCAAGTGACTCAGATAAAACAAAATCTGAAGGCCGCTCAGAGCCGACAGAAAAGCTATGTTGATCAAAAGAGAACTCCAAGAGAGTTCAAAATGGGAGACCATGTATATCTCAGAATTAAGCCCAGAAGGAGCTCCCTGAAAATGGGAGCTTGTGCCAAATTGGCACCCCGGTATTGTGGACCCTTTGAGTTTCTAGACAGAGTGGGACCTGTAGCCTATCGGCTAGCACTTCCTCCTACAGTAAAAGCACATAATGTTTTCCATGTTTCATTATTGAATATATATGTACATGATGCTAATCATATAATTGATTGGTCTGTGATCCAGGTGGAACCATAGGGAGAATTTCTACCAGAACCCCAATGCATATTAGACAGAAAGGAAACCCGGCTCCGGAACAGAACCATTGCATAGGTCAAGGTGTAGTGGAAACATTTTGTCCCAGATGAGGCTACATGGGAGATGGAAGATGCCATGAAACTGGCATATCTGATTTTGTTTACTTCTGTACATGAAAATCATGTTAGTAGATAAGAACATCGAGGACGATGTTCCTTTTAAGGGGGAGGGAATTGTAACACCCTATTTCCCCCAACTTGTAAATATAACTGGACTGGCCAAGAACTATGGCAAACTCATACATGTGAATATGTGATGTAAATGGAAATTGAGGAAGAGGTCAATGAATGTGAATAACATTCTGAATTTATTGCAGGACTGTTGATGAGGGGATGTGCAGAAAAAGAGACCACGATGGAGGTGGAAGGCACCTGAAAAGGTGGCGTTAACTTCCATCGAGAATTGAATACTGTATTTGGACTCCACTGGCCTGGAGAACCAAAAGTAGCTCATTGGCCCTGAAATTCAATGCCTCGCAGGCTGGTAGGCGGATGGCTTGATGAGGGAGGGGATGGTGAATCGCCCATCCGTAGAGCTGTCAGGCCTGATCAGCGCAAGGGTAATAATGCCACACGCAACCTCGCGAGAGGATAAGGCGTATGGCAGAGACGATTGAAAGGTAGATGCGAGGGGAACTCTGGCAGTTTTTACACAGAGTGAGTGATAGCAGAGAGGAAGGATTGCAACCTTCGCTCCTGGTCACTGGCAGACAGAGAGACGCAGTCTCAGAGCATCGTAGTCTCAGCTCAGGGGTGGCTAGTGGTAAATCTGTTGGGAGTCGCTACGCCTACGATTGGGTGGAAACGATCACCCCTCTCAGTGGTCGCACCCACTTCTGGTGTTATTTTTGATAAGTTTTTTATATATATTGCATCTTGAAATTCATAGACTGGTATATGTACATATATGTTCATAGAACTGTGATATGTAAATGATTTCAGTGTTAGAATGTCGATGCAGTGTTTGATAAGAATGAATAGATATATGCTTATAATAGAGGAAACCATGCTTGATGATAAATGGATTTGATTGTGCATGAGTTGAACCAAGTCAGACTTCCAGTCCATCCTCGGGAGTTTGTTTCCCTTTGTCTATTTCCAGGAATGCCCTAGATTAGATCTCTTCACAGAGATTCCCTTCTTAGAAAGGCTTACCAAGAACCTAGAAAAAGGACTTGAATGTGCAAGTCTTAGCAACCCTGTATGAAGAGGAATGACCCTCTTAAAAATATTGAAGTAGCAGCGTAAGGATAAGTATTGATCAATGGATGAGATCCTGTCGGGGAACCTGCGGTCATTCACGATCGTTAAATTGAAGAAATGAACGAGGGCATTAATTCCCTTAACCCTTTTTCCTCTACCTTCGTGAATAGCGAGGAAATCCGAATCGTAGACCCCCAGGCTCCATGAGAACATTTGGACCATTGGTTTTCCCACGTCCAAAGAGCAGTAGGAAAGGGAACGGTATCGGGACCAATCTGAACCATCAGATCTTAGCTAGGAAACCCAACATTCGTTGGATCTATAGGGAGATAGACGAGGGTTAAGCCTCATAAATAGGGGAAAAAAGGATCAGAGTCGTCCATCCAAGGAGGACAGGTGGCAGAGATCCAGGGATCTCGTGAGCTCGGAGGTTTGTAGGGTAGGAGTCCAACAGTTGGATGCTCCAAGTCGTGAATGGCGAAGCCACGAGAGGATCAGAGCCGTCCATCCGAGGAGGACAGGTGGCAGAGATTCAGGGATCTCGTGAGCTCGGAGGTTCGTAGGGTAGGAGTCCAAAAGTTGGATGCTCCAAGTCGCGAATGGTGAAGCCACGAGAGGATCAGAGTCATCCATCCAAGGAGGACAGGTGGTAGAGATCCAAGGATCTTGTGAACTTGGAGGTTCGCAGAGTAAGGGTCCAAGCATTTGGTGCTCCAAGTCGCGAGATGCGAGGAGCGAGAAAGAAGGGTAGCCGTTGGATCTAGGTCGCAGGAGAACCATCAGATTTACACGTAGGATCATGTAATCGAGGTTTCGTAGGTTGAATCCCATGATCTTGGCAACAGAAGCTGCGAAGTTGCAAAGCGCAATATTCTGACAAGATCAGAACCGCCCATTATTTGGGACATGTGTCAGGAGATCCTGGAAGTCGGGGAGAATTGGAGTTTTCGAGCACAAAGAAATATTGTCATACGGAATCGCGATCCGTGATTTACGGACAAGATCAAAACCATCCATTGGGTGGAATATGTGTCAACAAATCCCGAAGAGTCAGAGTTCGGGGCATCGGAGTTTCCGCAGGTAAGAAAGTCCCACACATTGGAATCACGATCCGCAAAATCTCGACGGGAGAGCCGTGTGGGCCACAGCGGGATATAGTGGAGGACAGGTGTTACCATATCAGGGTTCGGGACTTGGAGAGTTCTGTGAACTAGTGCAACCAGAATCGCGATATCCCGATACGTGATTTCTCGATTTGTCACAGGAGTGTGGGTCACAGTGGAGGACAGGTGTCATGCGCATTTTCGTATCGACATATCGGGAGTCGGGGATCCATGAGGTAAGTTGCATTCGACAGTGAAAACCCTGAAATCCTGATGGGAAGTTATACGACTGCAATCATATGGTAAGTGGTCACATGGACCATAGTATAGCCAAGAGGGCTAATGCGTAGGGAGCGTGTCGGAATTCGAAGGATCACGAGTCTTGGGGGGTGAATGAATTTTGACATTAGAAATCTCATAGCCTCGATGGGAGTTATGATCGTGGTCATATAGAGGAGGTCATGCAACCAAGAGCTTAGCCTAGGAGGCTAACTGGCATTTAAGCGAGTCGGGATGGTTGAAAATAGAAACCCCGACGGAAAGGGACATAAGACCACGGTTATGTACAGAGAGTCAGGTAGGTAAATAGAAGACCTGTGAATCGGGGATTGGCATTTTGCTGCTACAAGCTCCGGGGATTCTTATTTTTGAGAAAACAACGAAAAGTTTTGATTTAAGGTAGTGGGTGTGTGAAAGCCAGATAGGCCACAATCAAAATAAAACTTGAAGAGACCCAGAAGGAGTCAGACCAGAAAGAATTTAGTAATCAAGAGGAAACTAGAATAAGACTTGTGACACTTTGCAAAAAGAAGTAAGGATGAAAACGAAAGCATGGGCTCTCTCAGATGGAGGGAGATGATTACAGAATTCCAAAAGAAGAGCATGCATCCAGGAATGAAGTTAAGATTAGAAGGGAGATAATCCTAAATGATATGATCCAGTGAAGAAGAATCTGAAAAGACTATGTAATATATGTCCATGTTTTTCATTGACAGTAGCGGCCATAATAAGCAGTACGTGTTCATTTTGACTCTATAAGAATATTTTCTTCGAAAATAAGCCTTGAGAATTATTGGTTGTCCATATACATATCTATGTTGAAAGGAATAAGTTAGAATATTCAGGATGGAAGGGAATGGAATCTATAGAATACTCCATGGACCCCAAAGTTAAAAAGGAACATGAGGAAGAACATGAATATTTCAAAGAGAGAAAGAAAATCCAGAACAGCCAGTTATTATATCGAGAAACATAAGACTACCAACATAGTTTGAACCCACTAGAAGCAGTCAAGCAGAAGGAATGGAAGTTTTGATTAAGAACAGTGTATGTAAGAAAATGTGAAAAGACTTATGAATGGAAGCATTGATAGATACAAGATGAGATTCAGAACTAGAGGTTCTCCCAGAAGGAGGGAAAAGACTATGACGACAACTTGTTCCAGTAAACCAGATATACCTCTATCTGAGCTATTATATCTCTTGTAGTATCCATGGATTGAAGTTTACATGAGTTGGATGTAAAATATTGTTCTTCCCAATACAGAAAATTGAGAAAGAAGCTTATGTAGATCAATCTCAAGGTTTTGAGGTATACCAGAAAGAGACCCATGTATGAAAATGGAAGAATACCTTGTATGGATTCAAGCAACTTGATGTTAAGTATCTCATGTACAGCAGAAGCATGGCGAAAAATTCCTATGACAGAGAAAGTGTATCAGAATGGTTACTTAGTAGTCCAGGATGATGGGTTGCAAATCCATGGAAAACTTCCATGATGATAGATCTGAATAAGTTGAGAGAATCTGATCCAGTAGACTCATCCATGTACCAGTAGTTGATTGGCTCTTTGATGTATTTAATGAATATTAGGCTAGACATTTTCTTTGTTGTGAACATGTTGAGCCAGTTCCAGATGGAACCCATCCATGAGAATTAAATAATTGAAAATCATTCCTTGAAATGCCTTCGTGGAATGTTTGAGTACAGTTGCATGGATTTATCAATTCAGATTGAGCAAGGAGTGTAGATAGAAAAAGAAGTTCTTCTTGGATATGTTTCAGTTTGAGATTTTCCATGATATCATGGGCTAGCAAGAAACAGAAGTATGTTGCACTCAGAACTACAAAGCAGAGTATATTGCATATTGTGATACTTGTACGGAAGCAGTCTGGTTCTGTAAGTTGGTTTTTGGACTATCTGATCAAGTGTTGGACTCGATCATGATATATTGTGATGATTAGAGTTGTGTGAATATTTCAGAGAACATGGTGTTCCACGATAAGTCGAAGCACATTGATCAAGCATTATTTTCTCTGTGATAAATTCCAGAGGGAAGAAATGGTTCTCCAGTATATCTCCATAGATGAGAAGAAAACATATATTTTGGTAAAATCCTATGTCCAAGATGAAATTTTTGTGTGCTTAAGGGACAAGTTGGGGTTTGTGGAGATGAATTCCTTATTGGAAAAGGAATTGATTACTCCCAAGTTGGGAGGGAGCACTGATATGTTATTGATTTATCGACAGTCATTTTCCAATTCGGAAAGTGGTCCAGGTTGGGAAGTTCCTTTCCATTCTAGAAAGTGGTTCGATATTTCTGACAGACATTCATTTTCCAATTCAGAAAATGGTCCAAATAAGATAGTCATTTTCGTAATGAAAATGGTCCAATAGATTGTTGATGTACCATATACAGTGATTCCCCTTGTGTTAAGTGTGGGTGAATGGTCTAGGATAGTAATTCTTCTTGGTAGTCACTCTGAGTAATGGTCAAGTAGAATGGTCTGCCTTGCCGGGGAGTCATTCTTTCGAAGTTCATAGTTGTGAGCAGTTTTGAAGAATGGTCCATTTTGGAGGTTGGTGCAAGAGAGTCATTTCCTTAGGAAATGGTCTGAATAGTCATTCCCTAGGGAAGACTCATTATCTCTAGGTTTCACTATGATTAGTGTCGGAGGAATGGACCAGCTAGGTGAATGGTCTAGGTTCATAAATCAGGGACAATCATTCCCTAGGGAAGACTCATTCTCTCCAGGTTGCACTGTCATCAGTGCTAGAGGAATGGCCCAGTTAGGTGAATGGTTCAGGTTCATAAGTCGGGGACAATTATTCTTTTGTGCTTGAGAAGAATATTCCAGATATCCCATGACTAATGCTTCACCTTATGAGGGAAGATTCTCTTCCAGATCTCATAGTTGCGAGTGGAATAATGGCCCAGATGACTCACTTTGTATCACGATATTGTTGATATCATATGGTATGATTATTATAGAGATTGTATGTCTCTGGACATTTGTTGTATGCTATTGTGGTGGATGTGATCCACTGTTAATGATTGTGTGTCATCGATTAGTAGCGGTATGCTACTAGGCATGGTTTTTTACCACTGGATAGTAGTTGTATACTACTATGTATAGACACAATTGTGCTCTATTGGATGGAATTGTTCTAATTTCCATGGAGACTATCTAGTTGGATAGTGATGTTGGTGCTCACGATTTGATCATGAGATAGCATGTGTGGCTATGATGATGTTACTGGTTGAATGGTATGTTTGTGCTCAAGACCATTGCCTTTAATACCTCCCTGGCTAGGAGGGAGTGTTTATATTATGGTAGTTGTGGGAGGTATTAACCTCCACGTGTAACCTTTGATGAGACTAGATTATTCTGGGAAGCAAGAGAAACTCTAAAACGTTGGATAATAACCCTAGAAGACAAGTCAACTCAAGAGAATATTTAATATTGAGTTATTAGCCTCCAGAAAGAGAATTTGGCCTGGTCAAGTAAGATAGATAAGTATAAATAGAGGGCATTAAAGCTCATTTATCACTCACTCACTTAAAACTGCATAATCACAAGAAGTGTGCATGATTGGAGGACAGTTGTAGTTGCAACAGTGGTGACTTGGTATCTTGGTTATGGTTTGGACTTTCTACTTGGTCTTTGGTTATTCTTGCTTGGTGTGCTAGCCTTGGAGAAAGGTGCACTACCTTGGTTGGCTATTGGTTTGTTTCTGGAATTATTCTACCTATCAAGGTTAAGGTGCTCGAGGGTGGCCTTTGTGGCTATGGTGAAACGAGCATACCTATTTTTCTAACAGAATATCCCCAAACTACCTAGGGAATTGTGAAAGTGCCTCAAAAGTTGTGAACTAACTTGGGAACTATGAAAGTGCCAAATATCACGATGAATCCAATTCAATGTCCAAAATTCTAGGGCACTCCACCAAGGGAACTATGCATCCTCATGTACAACCTTCTAGTACATAGTGGAGACTAGAACTTCATATGATCAATCAATATATCATCAAAACCTCTAGCACATCATCACCTATGTCATCAATAATACATGGAACCAAGTGAATGACACAATTATCCAAAGCTCTTTGTGATGAAAATCACAAGGGTGGTGAAGAAATACACTAGTACAACCCTTATGCAAAATGAGGGGTAACGCATAATATACTCAAAAATATTTCTAGCGAATGGTTGGATACATCATTCTAACATCGAGAACCCATATTGTATAATCCCTTAAGTTCAAAAATGATCACCAACTACTTGTAGGAAAAGGACTCTAATTTCGTTAGTTGCATTTGATTTGTAAACCCCAAAAAGCCTTAGGTAGGCAATTTCAGTGGTAAAATTGCCAAAAAAATGTCAATCTCGCCACTTCTATCGAAAACTTATTCTTGGGATTATTGATGGTGGGGAATGACTAAATTAACCTTAAACAAGGTAGGATATAGTCTTTTGACATAAAAACCACCATTATATCTCAATTATCCATTTCACCACCTTAACCCACACTAATCCATTCAAATCCCTAGGCACCAAACCAAGCAATCGGGTAGTGAAACCATGGGAAATGCTACAATGAAATTGCAATATGATACTCATATAGAGGTCAATATCACACCTCCATATTATTTCCCTTTCCATGTACTCACATTTTTTCACGTGTATTCAATACTTAGGCACGTAGTTTTTTAGCAAGTTCCCTTACATTGTCAAGTGCAACTCAGTTGTAATTCATTCACATCGATGCACCTAGTGACGACGTTTAAATGGGCCTAAATTAAGTTAGAGGTATTTCACTAAATCAATCAAAAAAATAAATGAAAAAATAAATATATAAATTAAGCATGAGCAATAATCTAGTTTTTGCGGCTCTGCGACGTCGGGGGATCTATGGCCCGCACCCTACGGTCACGTGCTACTCCATAACATGACCGCAGGCCCAAACCCACCCGCCAAAGATTAAAATTTCTCCCCAAATCCTCTGAATCCCCTTTTGACGCCCAACTCTCTTGAAGAGGTATCGGTCAACTGGTGAACAGTCTTGGCGCGAAGGTGGGGCTGACATGTAAAATTGGTAGGGGAGATCTTATGGATACCTATGGGGATGAGGTTGATTACTGACCAGATCTGGGTGAAATTATCCCCTGGATGCGGACAGCTAGTAGCCCACCAACTCCTGCTTGGTTACAGTTGTCCACAACGACCCCCCTAGGAGTTTTGTTGCCTTCAATGTCTCCTTCGGATCCCCAGAATGACTTCTTCTCATAGCACTCTGGGGTAACAGGTTTCTTCCCAGCTTCTTCTTCAGGATCTTATTCTTGGCTTGGACAAGAACCTTAGGGAAGTGGAATATTGGCGTCGGTGGCTCTCACTTTGCTCGGCCACGATACTACCTCGATCACTAGTTGTGCACTCCCCTCACAGGCCTTCGAAGGCTCTTTCTCTCCTGTCCACTGCAACTTTTTCTCTTCATCGTCCCCAGTGGAAGTATTCTGGACATTCCCGAAGACCACGGTAAACTCGATGCCTAGCCCAGGGCTGGGGGAACTAGGGGTTCACCCCAATCCTTTGCAGGAAGCGATCTTTGATGACCTGGCCCTAGGGTTCGTGCATGCTCAAGATTTGGCCCAGGCACTTTCTACATATTACTACTTCCCCTTTGTGGATCATGGTTTCTACCTAGGTCATACTTCCATGGAGTCGGAGAGATTTTTTTTTTCTGCAAACCTACAACCCTACAACCTCAACGGCTGGGATATTGGCCAAATCAGGGCTCTAGGATAAAGTGTCCCCTTTGATTCATATCTTTAAGTACAAGGTGCCACACGGCCGAGACGAAGGAAGCAGAACAAATGCTTAGGGTCTTCTAAAGTAGACCCTAAATTCATCCTAGGAAAAGATCTTTCTATGGCTGAGGAATCCACAATTGCAGACAAAACACTAGTCAGGAAAGCCTATGGCCAACAATTCAGTGAAAAAACCTTGAGAGCCTGGGCCGCATCAAACTGGGGTGCGAACTCCATTTCTTCGCCCAACATCTTTCTCCTCTCTAGAGATTGGTTTATGATCATCTTATTTGAGCCCTCTCAGACTTTGGTCGTACTCCAAAAAAGTTGGGAAATCGACTCTTCCCTGGTTCTAATGAAGCTTTGGAACCCCACCTTTGATGCTTCCAGTGAGCGAATGGACTCCATTCTTATATGGGTTCGCCTACCAAGACTCCCTCTACATCTATGGCCAGAAAATTGTTTTCAAGCAATTGGAAATTTTCTGGGAGAGTATCGAACTGCAGATATGGGATTCTTAGACACGAGAGAGATGTCGGTGGTAAGAATCCTGGTCTCTCTAAACATCAAGGAAGGGCTATGAGAATTCTTCAACCTAACAGATTTGGGGCATATAAGGGTCCAAATTCTAGATTATCATGGTGTTCCCTTCCATTGCAGAAGATGCCATGAATATGGACACATTGCTATGGACTGCAAAAAATCCATTCGAGGACATTCTAGACACCATACACCCGAAGCCAGTAAGCCTGGCCAAGAACAATAGGAGGCCACCGATGGAAACTCCTCCTCTTCAGTGTCTAACTCGGTGGGGACACATTACCCCACCCTGACAGCTCTCTCGGTCTCTTAGACAGTTGAATATTCAGTGCCAACCAAGGATGCTTTGACTCTCATTCCGACATTTGGAGATGAGGTGCGCCCAGAATGAAGTCCATAGACAACACCACAACAACTGATTGACAACTTTTTTGGTATGAAAATTTATATTCCACTCCCTGTAAATGGTATGCTAAATGATTTAAATTTTATTTTAAGGGACTGCATCCCCTCCCCTCAAATCCTCCCGCTAACAAACACTATCTCCATAAAACAACATTTCACCTCTTCCTCCCTCCCTTCACCATCGCTAGTTGATTGTCCTCCTTGAGAGGTTTCTCCTCCTGACTCCCCAAATTCCTAGTCTTCTGAGGAACCCTTCTCTGAGGGATCTAAGGATTTGATCATCCATTTCCATCTCCACAACAGATCGATATTTATTCCTACCTTGGACTCGAGAGGACTAGACCCCACTCTGGAACCACTAAAACAAAAAAGGGTCGAGGTAGGTCCTCCCATCTCGCCATAGCTCAATCTTGTGCACTAATGGACATTACGTCAGGTCGGCAATGGTCTCTCCTCAGGGCTCTTAGATCAGAAAAATCCCCTATAGGGGCTCCCCCATGAAACTCATTCCTTTCAATTGAAGGGGTTTAGTGAGCCCCCACAAAAAATTTGCTGTGAATATGTTGGTATCTCTACACCAACCTGATGTTGTCCTCTTCCAAGAAACCATAGCAGATGAAATTTCGATCACTAAAACACTTTCTATTCTCTTCTTGGGATGGGATTTTCTGGGTTTGGACACTTGAGGAGCACCATCCGTCGGGTGGCCTAGCCATCGGATGGTGCTCCAAAAGTATAAAGCTTTTAAACTCTTGGGATTCTGACTCATGTTTGGGGATAGAGTTACAAGTGGAAGGACTTGGCCTGGAGACCAAAATAATCAACACTTATGGGCCACATACAGAAAAGATACCTTTCTGGAACACTTTGTTTAGCAAGGGATTCTGAAGACAAATAATTTAATAATTGGAGGTGACTTCAACTTTTCTTTAGGGGAAGTGGAAAGTTGGGGTCCTTCGGCACATCCAGACCCCCAAGCAGATTTTTTCAACTATCTCTTGGCTTCCAAAGGCTTTATTGATATCACACCAGTCAAATTGCTCCCCACCTGGAGAAATTTGAGGGTTGGGGACTCTCATTTTGCCAAAATATTAGACCGCTTCTTGATTATTGAATCGATGTTGATGCTTCCTTTCCAATACCGCCAATGGATTAGGAGTGGAGGGGAATTAGATCACTCCCCATTCTAGTTTGCAGTTGAAGAGTGGGGGCAAAAGTCAACATACCCTTTCAAATTCAACTCTACTTGGCTCAAGGATGAAGGATTTCAAAAGTTGGAAAAATCAAATTGGACCCCTTTACAGGATACAATTGGAACATCGGCAACCATCCAATTCATGGATAATTTTAAAAAAATCAAAAAATTGGTCATTCCCTGGGAAAAATCAAAACAAAAAGAAGAAGAGAAAGAACTCAAAAGTAATGAGGATTGTCCTACCCCTTTATAAAGAGAGTATGGATCGAAGCCTCAGTTAGTCTCGGTCAGAACTGTACATGGGGAGGTCATGTTTTGGAACAGGCATTGGAAGCTTGGACCCATGAATCGGGATTTAGAGAGTATAAAGCTCTTCCCCCCATCATCAATTGGGGAATATGGCTGGCTTGGAATGCAGCAATATTCAAAGAAAAATATCCCCTTCTTGAGAAAACAGCAGCCCAAATTCTTTCCATCCTGTCACACTTCCCACAATCAAAAAAGGTTTGGCTTTATAGTTGAATCAAACAGAGGCCATAGACAATTCAAATCCTTGGGCTTACTTTGACGAGGCTTCTCAAAATCATACTTGTGGGGGTGGAATAGTACTCCATCTAGCTGAAAACCATTCTTTTCATCTAAATTTGGGGTTTGGACAGGGTACAAATAACTATATTGAGCTACTGAATTTGAAACTACTACTTCTAATCGACAAAGAAAAGGAAATACTTCACCTCCAAATTTTTGGCGATTCTATGAATGTCATCAACTGGGAAAGAAAACTTCAGTAGTATGACAATATTTTTCTTCTCCCTATTCTGGAGGACATCTTTTGTTTGTTGGAAGAGTTTGACATAGTGGTTATCTATTAAGAACCAAATACTGAATACAAAATCACCAAAATAGATGTACAAGAGCAATATGCAAAATCTTCTTTATTACTAACAAACCCTTGAGGTAGGGAAACACCATACAATGGATCCTATTATGGAAGAGATCCTCTCTTGTTCATTTGCCTCTTCGAGGGGGCTTCCTCCTATTGAGATACCACTCCAAATACAATACTTCTATTCATGTCTCATTACATTGCTTGAACCCCTTTATATAGTGCTACCATCACCTAAAAACATTCTAGAGGAGGAATCTTCTAGAAGTAGAACCTTCTAAGAAGTCCTCTTACATTTA
>JZKD02S1886439.1:32748-56828 GCA_000966675.3 Picea glauca | reverse complement strand
GGCCGTCCATCGGCATTAAGGGTCGCTCGAGGGTGGCGGTCCTATGCATTTAACATTCGCTTAGTGCGTGTCCAGATGGCCCTGCGGCGCCTCCGCGTGTCACCCCATCCGGGGCCTTCTGAGAGTAGTTTTCATCCTATGTCAATCAGACAAATATAGTTGTAGTGAGAGAAAATTATGACCGTTTTGATAGTATTTGATTTAAAGTTTGTCAGCTCAAACCTGTAAAAGTTAACTTTTAACTCTATCAAGTCCATATAATAAAATATGTTATAAGTTTTTCTCCATGACTCCAGCATTGCCATGTCAAAATATTTTCACTACCTAAGTAGACATAAGGCAAGGTTAAATGAAAAAACATGCCAACCATCATTGACATGAGTGACTATGGGCACGTGGACCTGCTTTAGCATAGGCGACTCCAACAACATTGTTTTGTATTCATTTTTCGTTTGCATGGGAGACTGTGAAGTGTGGATCTACAACAAGAAATGTAGTTGCTAAAATAACAAGGTTGAGAGTAGTGTTGTTGGTGTAACCTAATTACTGGGTTTTGGCCTGATAGGCATCCAATTTGATGTTGCATGTGGTATATGTTGATGTTTGGACAACATCAGGAAGACATTCTCCTAGAATAATAATTAATAATATAATTATTGATTATTAAATAATTGATACAATAAGTAATAATAATAATAAATAGTTACTTATGATCCAAGGGACACATCCTTTCATGGATGGTCACCATATTTTCTCTATATATGGAACATTCATCATTGTAATAATACATCTATCTTATATCATCTCATATAAAAATTCAACATGGTATCAGAGCAAGACTGAGCTCGACTCCCTCATGGGAGAGTTCAGGTAAATGGAAGAGAAATGGAAACTTAGTGTAGATGGTGCATCAACTCCATGTAAATCCTATGAAGAATAGAACCATCGGTTAATGTGAGGAGTTGCTTATTTTATAAAGGGTATGCCATATAAATTTGGTGTCAGTTGGTCGACCCTCACGATTCTCCTTTTGTTGTTGGTGAGTTGCTCCAAAGATAATACAATCTTCGATCACTCTCAGTGTTTTTCAGATCCACTAAATGATTTGTAGACATCCCTGAAAAATCCCCAGAAAGGGATTTGTAGAGTGAATAAGATGAAAATCATCTTCGATAATTTCACGGTGGCCAAGGATGTTGTGTAAGGCCTACATTGTGCAATCCCAGACTATTTTCTATAAAGACTTGATGCACAAAAGTCTCGCCATTAGTGAAGTATCGGTTAAATGAGTACAGGTTTTTGTGAAGGTGCCTCTGGATCTCGATGGAGATAAGAAGAGCACGAGATATGATCTAATGCTCGCATCCAAGTGATCAGTCAAAGAATACAAGAAGATACTCTTGAGAAATTGCTCAAAGTTGAGAAGACTTATGATTGTTTGGACCCATGTGGAGTGGAATATTTGACTGTTTGCACCCCATTCTATCATGATTATGTGTGAGGTCAAGATGCCTTTTAGAATCAAGCTACCATTGGAGAAATGGTCATGTATATAGCTCTACCCTTTATTCACTGCTTGTTTCATTTTTTGGTGCTTGGAAGGGTTTGGTTTCTAAGATCACAGTAGTATTGTTGTAAATACTTGGGCACAACGAAATGGTAATGTCAATGTAAAGGCTTGGCACTGTTGGCCCTTGGTTATGTATTAAGGAAGAATAAAGAAAAATTATGAAGTGTGAGGAAGGCGCATAAACTGAGAAAGGGTCGAAATAGTTAAAGAAGCAGAAAAGAAGGAATGAAGTAAGGAAAAGAAATTCGTTGAAAGAGAAGATCAAGGAAAATAAAGCATCAAAGAATATGGATCGTGGACAACTCAGCAAGTGAAATAAGACACCAACAGATGCTTTGGAGCACCTCGCAAAAAATAAGGAAGGACAGGTTGGCGAAGCCCTGAAAACGCAGGTCATGTGGACCTAGGGTTTTGGATCTAGGATTTTGACACCTAAACTTCAGTCTAAGGTTGTCTGAGAGTCATGTAATGTATAAATAAAGGTCTAGAAGAGTTGAGAGATTGGTTTTTGATATTTTGGTTACTCTTATTGTTGATAAGAGAAATATTGAGAGAGAAGTGTTTTGTTGTAAGAGTGTCTATATTCTGGATCTTCAGTTGGGTGCGAAGATCAACCTTGTAGTTGGGTGCGTAGGGAGGGAAGGGAAAGAGAGAAAGAGAGATAGATCTATAGCTAAGTGCGCAGATAGAACTGTATGTTTTCATCTAATAATATCAAGAACCATATTTCTATGGACGTAGCACTAGGGAGAGGGTGAAACACGTAAATCTTGTTGTTATTTGTGGTTGATGTTGTGTTATTTGTTATATGTTATTTCTATGGACGTAGCACTAGGGAGAGGGTGAAACACGTAAATCTTGTTGTTATTTGTGGTTGATGTTGTGTTATTTGTTATATGTTATATTGTTATTACATGGTTGTTTTCCTTATAAAAGATAGAAGGTATAAGCTCACTTCGTGAAGCTAAGTGTAATATTGTTAAGGGATATCTGGGTTATATTGTGTTGTTGTTCTAGATTCACCTTGCATTTCCTCTGGTTGTAGACACTTGTGTCCTGCAACCCCCCTATTGCTACTTTGGGTGAGACTTCATCTACTTCGCAGGTGTTGCTGAAAGAGCCAGTAGTTAGGGCTTATTGGTGCATTGTTAGAGTTGAACCCTAGGTCTTCCCATGTGCCAACAAATGGTTCCATTGTCAAGACCGAGATCTTTTTGAGGGAATGTCAAGGTGGTTTCCATAAAAGATAGAAATTCAGAAATGGATAGAAGAACAAGAAAGGGACTTCATTGTAGCTCAGAACAAGAACCCTAGCATTAGCATAGAAGAATGGTTGGGGAGGTACATCTTTACGGACTTGCAAGAAATTTTCTTTATAGGAGTTCATAATGAGATATATGAGTGGTTAGCCCAACTAGAAGACATGCAATTTGAAATCATATCTATATCACATGTGGTTTGGATAGTGGCGTTGATCAAGAAGGTCAAGAGAGTTGATAATGTTGTGTCTAGAGCAGTAGATATCTGGTTTGATAGCACTATTGGAGGGTACATTACTGAGTTCACTATTGACATAGTGGAATCATATATTCAAGAAGAGAGGTATTTCTTTAAGGGACCTAGAGGAAAGTTTCTACACTTCTTGAAGTTAAAGATTAAGATATTATTGCATGAGAATAATATCCTGAAAATACAGTAAACCTAATGTTCAAGAATTCAGACAGTGACAGTGACACAGAGGCTGGACACACGTGTAGTGGGAGATCATTCAGAGAGGTTCCTCTTGCAAACATGTTTAAGCAAAATTACGGAGATGGAGGATTCTACATTGGAGAAGAAGCAGATCTAACGGACGAAGAGTATTCAGAGTTCGCAAGGGCAGAAGAAGTAGAGACTGAAGAACTTTGCCAAGGAGAACCAGAAACTTCAGGTACTACGCCTATTGTTGAAGTAAGTACTATTACTCCTCATGTTTTTTAGCAGCATTAAGTAGCCAGAGTAACCAAAGTAATCAGAGCACTCGGATTACTGTTACAAGGAGTTTAATACATACTCAGTCAAGAAACCAAGGAAAGTCCATGGGAAATGAAATGAGGTTGCCTATTTTTAGAGGAGATGGATCTGAAGATCCCGACCAACACTGGTTCTTATGCGAAGTTGTATAGGGAATTAAGAAATTCATCGATGAAGCTGTTAAGAGAGCCCAGTTTAGTACTACCTTGAGGGACTGCACATTGAGATGGTATATGAAGTTTTCTTCAGGACCTGGACAACCTAAACTGATGAATGACATTAAGACTACGTTGAGTGTAGAATTCAAGAAGCCTAATTCAGAGTCACAGTGCATTACAGAGTTGAAGGAAATCAAGCAGAAGGTGACTAAACCTGTTTGAGAGTTTGATCAGAGGTTTAAGACTTTGACAGTTCATTTAAGTTTTCATATCCCAGACGAATAGAATAAGGAATGGTTCATCATTGCCCTCTTGCCACATATCATAGTTCCTTTGATGCAACAGAAAGTTGCTTTGTAGGCTAAAGCTTTGGATCACCATGAAACTTGAATTAGCCCCTGTAGGAGAATCCACTCCAGGTATGAGCCATATCTTAAATTAATTAACTAGTTTATCTTTACAGGTTGAAGATATGAAAAAGGACAGAGGAAAAGAGAAAAGAGAATATATTTGATGTATCAGATGTAAATCAGAGGGCCATGAAAAAGAGAACTATCCTTTATTTAAGGAATACTTGGCCTCTGGAGTGCCTAACCCTTTGAAGCAGGCTACTCTACCATGGTGTGAGGTATGTGAAATAGACATCACCCTGGTGAATGTTATTACATGCAGAAATATGTCCAGACACCTACCAATATTTATTGCACATTTTGTAAATCTGTGGGGCATGATGAGAAGGACTGTAGGGATTATGATCTCATGCATGAAATTTCAAGGGATACATATAGAATTCAAAGAGAAATGTAGTCAGAAGGAAATATTGTGCAGTTTAATTCGCTAGGAAGAGGAAACTTCAACCCTCGTGGTGGATTTAGAGGAAGAGGACGAGGAGGAGGAATGGGTCAAGGTTGAGGTCGGATCATTTTCTATAACTGCACCTAGCCAGGAAATTTGGCAAGGGATTGTCAGAACCCTTGTACTACTTGCAGCTACTGTAATTCATTTGATCATGTCATTGAAGACTGCCCAGTATTACTAGCAAAACTTCAGGAAAGACGAGGTGGAAACCAGCAAGTACAACTAATATCAGTTGAACCTCACAGTGAGGATCCTAGAGTCATTTTTATTACTAGAGGAGGCGTTGTTATAGGAGAAGCCATGGTGACTCCAGGAAAGACTACAGAGGGATCAGGGATCAAAAAATCTGTAGAGAAGACACAATTGTTTGATTCAAGGAAAGAAAAGCATACATTTGAAGAAGTAAGAAGAGAATTTGTAGGAGAACGGGCTTCTTCATCTAGAGCACAACCAGAAGTAAGGGAATGTGGAATGCCTCCAGCATTTGATCAATCTTCCTTAGCTAGACAAGTAAAATAGGTAAGAAAGCTTATGGACTTCTTGTATCCTTGCATAAATTTGATTAAACATGAAAAATTTGTGCAGGAACTACAACACTTAATAAGACAGTATGAATTTGGGAGAATAGATCCTATGTTAAGTAGAGTTGTGAACCAAGTATCTAGGAAAAGAAGGACAAGCAAGGAACTACACCTTAGTGCTCAAATTGGAGACAACGACATAGACTATGTGGTACTCGACTTGGGATCAGAAGTAAATGTTATGACAAAGCAGACTTGGGCATTGATGGGAAAACCTAAGCTGGTTTACTCCCCTATTAGGCTCAGGATGGATAATCAGTAGGGGGTGAGCCCCTTCGAAAGACTAGAGCATGTCCCTATGGACATCGACGGAGTAAGGACATTTGTAGATTTTGAAGTAATTGAGATTGTTGATAGTAACTACCCCTACCCAGCATTGTTGGGAATTGATTGGGATTTCAACAATTCGACTGTTGTTGACCTAAAAAGAGAAGAATGGAATTTGAAGGTGATAGCCTTAAGGTCATTGCACCTCTCGATCCTGATGAAGGTCCTAAATACACAGAATCTATAAGAGAATAAAATTGTGCCTACGAGATAGAAAACATATATAAACTAATAGAAGGACAGTAGGAGTACATTAATCCTATATAAAATGAAACTCTAAGTTGGTGAAGTGAAAGTGCATGCTCATCAGATTCAGAGGAAGCATTGGAAAATTGGCAGAACATAATGTATGAAGTCTCTACGTGAAGGTGTGCCAGATTGATCAGATCAGTCCATTGGATTGGTATAGAAGTAAGTAATCTTCCTGCATTTGATGGCTTGAATCATTTAGAGACATTTCTAGTTAAATTTGAAGGAATTGTACGAATACAATAGAGGTTGTTAGCACTAGATGAAGCCCTGAAAGAAACATCAGCTAGATGGTGGGGAACACACAGGAAGAACATCGTGGACTGGGTACAATGTCGTACCTTGATGATAGTGCACTTTTCAGACTAAGATGAAGGTTTTTAAGTTCAATACACTCGTCATAATTGTCCCAAGGACCATGTGCAAAGTTGCGAGGTAGCTTGGAGTAGCATTCCTAAAGAACAATGGGTACATAAGTTCATTAACACTTTGGATACTAAGCCTATCAACTGGTATCTTCAAACAGAATTGTGCCTCATCACTACAGATTGGTATGGAATGACCCAGAACTTTATAACTACATTCCTATTTGAAAGCCAGTACCCTACAGTGGATCAGGCTTTACAAATTGTAAGACAAAAGGTCTTTGAAGAGGCACCTAACCTCCCTTTTTCACAAGAAGAAGATGAATGGACTGCACCTATTCAGAAGTTACAGGGTTGTTATAATATTAATTTTGATGAGGATGGTGACCCTAGGGATGTAAACATTCCATAAACTTAAGTTTAGAGAGACATAGAGGGGCCAGGAATCGAATTACCTTTTATTGGACAGCCTATTAAAATTAAGAAGGTTAATATTGGAATAGAGAAAACATCGAAGTTGGAAAATGTTGGAGACTATTGGGATGATGCTACTATTGATAAGATTACAGAACTACTACATGAGTATCAGGACCTCTTTCCAACCAAGTTCATAGACATGAAGGGAATAAAAGGACCCATGGGAGAAATGAATATTCCTTTGAAACTAGATGTAAGGCTAGTCAATAAAATACCTTACAAACTAAATCCCATGTACAAGCAGAAAGTTAAAATTGAATTAGATAGAATGTTGGAAGTAGGAATCATAGAACAAGTTGAAGAATCTAAATGGATCATCCCTATGGTGGTCCAAGATAAGAAGTCGGGAGAAATTAGAATCTATGTAGATCTAGGGAAACTGAATGATGCATGTTTACATGATCCATTTCCCACACCTTTTACTGATGAGGTCCTAGATAATGTCGGAGGATAGGAAGTCTATTCATTTACAGATGGATTTTCATTCTATCACTATATCCGAATTGCTAAAGAGGATAGGCATAACACCACATTTGCAATAGAATGGGGTTTGTATCAGTACATTGTGATGCCTTTTGGGTTAAAGAATGCACCAGCCATCTTTTCCAGGGTGGTGGTCGAAAAATTTGAGTTTTTACACAAGTTTTTAGAAGCATACTTTGATGATTGGACCATTTTTAGCCTACTAAAAAATCATATTGAATGTTTGAGATTAATGTTAGATTAGTGCAGGAAATGTCAGATTGCCCTGAATCTGAAAAAGTGTATCTTATTTTCACCTTTTGGAGTGTTGTTAGGACGCATTGTATGTAAACAGGGGTTGTTGGTAGATCCTTCCAAGATCATTATCATTGTTGATCTACCTCCTACTTTAGTTAGATGACTGCACACTTCATTAGGACACATTGGATACTACAGAAAGTTCATTAAGGGCTATGCACAGATAACATCACCTATGGAGAAGTTATTAAATAAAGATAGTAAGTTTCAATGGAAAAAGGAATGTCAGCAAAGATTCAACACACTAAAGCAGAAAATGGTCACTGCGCCTATTTTGATTTTCCCAAACTGGAGTAAGGAATTCAATGTGTAACGTTCCCCGGCCGTCAACCCACTGTTAGAGCAAATGCTACTATACGGAACAACATCATTCTCATACTTAATTAATAACATGCATTTAAGTCATACTAAACACATTTAACTCAGAGTAAGCACAAGATTATTGCTAACATAAATAATTCCTGGCATTAACAATAATTCATATGCACAATAGAATACATGATACATATAAGCATCATAGGCATGCAAAACATAATATTAAGCATAAGCTGATACTTATATTTGAAACCGTGGTAATTCCACCAACCATGTGCAGGCCTTCCATGAACCTCCCATCCTTAGACCACGCTACTCATCATGTTCAATAGTGGGTCACCCCCGAGCTGGGACTAAGCTCCACCCAAGGCAATGAATCCTAGTCTAGGTTGAGGTTACAGGGAAAACTGCACAGAATAATCGAAAGGATTCTTCCCAGGATGCCTTCTTACACCCACTACTCATGGACTCTCATTCCCCACATGCATGTTCTGCCCGGGAGCATACACCTTCACAAGCACAGTCCATCAGTGCTTCACCTCCCTCTCTGGGTCTCGGCAACAGGCTGGATCAGGAAGTCTTAGAGCTTCGTAGCTAGTGCTGGACTCTCTCTGGAAGAATACCACTTCCCAGCAGACTCCTTCACCTGGAAATAGCTTCTCACAAACCTAACAGACTGCCTCTTCAACTAAGGGCCTTAAAACCTGGTTCTTCAGCCCCTTCTGACTCAATTCCTACACAGTGAGGATAACCACAACACAACCCCACTCAGGAAAATAGAAACAGCAACCTACAGATAGATCGGGTATGGATTCAGCTCTGCAATGGTGGATAGACTGGGTTCTTGAACTCACAAGTTGACTTTCCCCTCTTGACCAGTTCTCTCAATGGTGCATAGGTATGTCAAGGGTAGACACAAACCAATAATGGAATCAGATGGATGATTTTTTGGTCTTCAGGAAGACATCTCAATTTTCTGGTTCTCAGAGATGTGTGAGGGTATCTGAAATCAGATGCAAAGGATGATGGAATGAGGAGCGACCCCCTCCACGGCTGACTTCTGTAGTTTTTAACTGCATGTGCCTATGTCGACACATGTCACCCATGAAGCTACATGCACTCCATTAGCATGTGTTCCTCTCCATGAACATGGGACAAAACAAATATTTCACATGGCTTTTGGAATAATATTAAAATATTATTCCCAAGGACTTAAGCCCCTAGGCTCAACACTTAGCCTCTCTTTCCAACCTTCCAGCCCCTAATCCCTTACCCACTCTGTGGAAGCTTATTCCCCCATCACTCATTCATCGTGGTTGGTCTGCACGCAGCGGTGTTTATATTTTTATTAATGTTCTACATTATTACATATACAAAAGCAGGCTCCCGACATTAACAGTTAGGCTCTCCGGCCTAATAACACATAAGCCCACCAGCTTATATAAACTTGGCTCACTAGCCTATAAAACATAATTACAATTCATAATGCAAGATTTATACTTCATATACATGATTTACAACAGGGCTCGGCCTTGGGGACATTACAATCCCCTCCCCTTATTTTTGCACTATCCTCAGTGCAACTTTACACTGCATCTGCAAGCTTTTCAAAATTTTCAAAAAGATGCGGATACTTTGCCTGCATAACATATTCATGCTCCCATGTCATGTCCTTAGGACCATACCAGGTCCAATGGACCTTTACAAGCTCTATAGCTCGATTCCAGAGCTATTTGTTTTTCCTATCCAATATGTGCACAGGATGCACTTGCAGGACACCTTCTTGTTCCACCTGAATCACATTCCAATCGATAACATGATTAGCATCTAGTACATATTTCTTAAGAAATGAAACATGAAACACATTATGTACAGTCATATATGCAGGCAATGCAAGCATATATGAAATTGGCCCAATCCTTTCCAGGATTTCAAATGGCCCACAAAATCTAGCTGCCAACTTGGCGCAACTTCCCAGCTTCAGGGAACTCCTGTTAGCTTTCACTTTTAGGAAAACATGATCACCCACTTTTAACTCTCTGTGGGTTTTGTTCTTATCAACAAAACTTTTATGCCTATCCTGGGTAGATTTCAAATTGTGCTTAATTTTTATCATTTGGTCCTCCATCTCCTTAAGCAACTCTGGCCCAACTACTGCTCTATTAGCTATATTATCCCAGCTCACTGGAGTATTGCACTTTCTTCCATAAAATGCTTCAATGGGCTCATCTTCAACGATGCATGATACCCATTGTTGTAGGCAAATTCTACCAAGTGAAGGTAGTCTTTCCATATTGATGGTTTGTCCATCACATACATTCTTAGTATGTCTTCTATTACTCTGTTCACCCTCCTTGTCTGTCCATCAGACTCAGGATGATAAGTTGTACTAAAGTCCAGATTCATTATGAATCCTTTGAACAATCCTTTCCAGAAATTCAAGGTGAATTTTGGGTCTCTGTCAAACACAATTGATTTAGGAATTCCGTGCAATCGTGCCACTTCCTTCACGAAAATATCAACAACATTTGTTGCCTTGTGAGTAGTTTTCAGTGGAATAAAATGGGTAGTTTTTGTAAGCTTTTCCACCACTACCATGATCGAATCATGAAGCTTGCTTGTTCTGGGCAATCCTATAATAAAATCCATTGTCACCACTTCCCACTTCCACTCAGGAATGGGTAAAGGTTGCAGCAACCCCGTTGGGTACCTATGCTCAACTTTAACTTTCTGGCACTCCATACATCTATCGATGTATTCAACGATCTCTCTCTTCATACCTGGCCAAAATTAATGGCTCTTGACCGTTGCTATTATTTTCTGATATCCAGGGTGCCCTGCATAAGGCACATTATGCATCTCCTTCAAAATCATATGTTTCAAGCACTGGACATTGGGTACAAAAATTTTGTTCCTGTACAGCAGTATTCCATCTGTTTCTAATTTATAAATTTCCATCTTCTGTGGCATCTTACCATGTTGTAGCTTGGCTACCAATTCTCTGTACTGCAGATCTACATTTGCAGCCTCCAGAATTCTACTTTTAATATCAATCTGATACATGCTAATGGTTGTATCATGTAATTCATGCACCCTCCTACTGAGTGCATCATCCACTTTATTCTCCTTTCCTTTGATATGCTTGATCTCAAAGTTGTACTCACACAGAAATTCCAGCCACCTACTTTGTCTAGCATTTAAGTTTGGCTGATCAAACAAATATTTTAGACTGTTATGGTTTGTTCTGAGTTCAAACCTCCTTCCCGTGAGGTAATGCCTCCATTTCTTTAGAGCATGAACGATTGCTGCCAAATCCAAATCGTGAGTGGCATAATTCTTTTCGTTCTCTTTCAGCTTCTTGGACTCATAACAGATTACAAATCCATTCTGACTGAGAAATCCTCCCAACCCTTCTTTACACACATATGTGCACACCACAAAATCCATATTTGGATCTGCAATCCTCAAGATTGGAGTGTTGGTTAACAACTGCTTCAATCGCTGGAAACTTTTCTCACACTCTTCAATCCACTGAAACTTTTTCTCCTTCCTTTGCAAGGAAGTGATAGGGTGAGCTATCTTTGAGAACCCTGTGATAAACCTTCTATAATATCATGCTAGACCCATAAAGGATCTAACTTCTGCCACATTCCTTGGCGCTAACCATTCTCTGATGGCCTCAACCTTCTCAGGATCCATGGTGATCCCTTCTTCTGAAATAATGTGCCCCAAGTAATGGATTTCTCTTTGATAAAACGAGCAGTTTCTCAACTTGGCATATAGTTGGTGTTCTCTCAACACTTGCAGCACCATCATCATGTGTTTTTCATTCTCTTCCTCTAACTTGGAATACACCAAAATGTCATTCAGGAAGACTATGACAAACTTGTCTAGATAGTCCCTGAATACACCATTCATCAAGCACATAAAAACAGCAGTAGCATTCGACAGTCCAAATGGTACCACTGTGAACTCTTAATGACCATACCTTGTTCTAAAGGAGGTCTTGTTGATGTCTTCATCCTTTATTCTTACCTGGTGATATCCCTATCTGAGATCTATCTTTGAAAACATTTTCGCACCTTTCAACTGATCGAAAAGATCGTCGATACTCGGCAGAGGATACTTGTTCTTGACAGTTACTTTGTTCAACTGTCTGAAATCAATGCACATCCTCAACATCCTATCCTTCTTCTTCACGAACAGGACCGGGGCACCCCAAGGTGACACGCTTGGGCGAATGTACCCCTTCTTTAAAATCTCTTCAAGCTGCAATTGCAACTCTTTCAGCTCTGGCGTACTCATTCTATAAGGAGCTTTCAACACTGGAGTTGCTCCAGGCATCAAATTTATAAAGAAATCGATATCTCTCTTCGGAGGTAGTCTGGGTACCTCCTAAAATATGTCTTCAAACTTTGTTAGTATTGCATGGTCTCCAATCTTTGAGACTTCATCTCTGGATGCTTCCTCCACATGGGTTGCAAACAATTGACAGTGTTTCATGTATCACTTTTTCAACTGCATTGTTGAGATTTCTCTAACAACCACAACTATGGGAATTTCTTGGACTGTTTTTTGATTCTCCTCCTCATCCAGACATGTAAATTCCTTGTTATGATAGTCCAGGAGGGCATGGTGTTGGTCCAACCAGTCCATTCCCATTAAACATTCATAAGAGCCTAAAGGCAGAATATTCAATTCAACCTTCGTGCTCAATCCCTTCATGTCCACTGGACAGGACTTAACCAACTCAGTGACTTTCCTCTTGGTTCCTATAGCCAACTGCACTAACCAAGAATTTTCATGTTTGCTTCTTGATAAATGCAAACTTTCCACCACCCTAGGATCTACATAACTATGGCTAGCCCCTGAATCAATTAAAATAATAAATGGTTGGTTGTTAATCATACCTTCCACTTCAATCATGTGCGACTGAAATTCATCTTGCTTGTTGTCCAGGGCCGCATAGATCCTTGGCATTATACTGCCCATGTCCTCCATTGTTTTATCTTGTTGAACATTATGGACAGCTCTTGCTTTGCCATTTTTATGGGGACAATCTATGTACTTGTGGTTCTCTTTACAGCCCCAACACTGAATGGGCATCTGTCTCTGCCTTTGTTCTCCCACTTCAGCCATTCTCAGCTCTCTAAACGATGGATGTCCTTGAGGACTATTTCTAAAAAAGGGAGGTTTGTTTCCCCTCTGCCTCTGTTCTTTCTTAAACTTCCTCTAGTCATCCCAAGCCTTCCGAGAGGTAGGATTTTCTCTTTACTTCTCATATAAGCATTTTGTTCTCCTTATTGTTTCTTCCATAGTCTTAGGATCATCATACTAAATCTTGTCACCAATGGGAGGTGGCAGTCCACTCAGATACCTCTTAATCTTGACAGCCTCATCTTTGATGAATGGAACATACTTCAGTAATTCCAAAATCCTTTGTTCGTATTCATCAATGGTCATGCTGCCCATCTTGAGTTCGAAGAACTCCTTCATCTTTCTGTCATAGTATCTTTTAGTCAGGTATTTCCTCTCGAAATTTCCTCTCGAAATACCTCTTGAATTCCTTCCATGTGATATATTTCTCTCTAACATGTTTCACCTGCATAAGTTGATCCCACCACATGGATGCTTTTCCTTTTAGTTGATACATCACAATTCTTCCTTCTGCATGAGAGGAATAATTCTGCAGTTGGAAATATTTCCTCATGCTAAGCAACCATGTTTCGGCATCTTCCTCCTTATTGTGTTCTCCATCAAACGTAGGAGGCTTAATCTTGTTCATCTCCCCTTTCAATTCATCCACTCCAGATCTTTGGTGTTTTCTAGTAGGGGATGGGCTTGAACCAATGTGTGCTTCCTCACCGGAATGCTTTGGGGAGTGACGATGATGTCTGCTACCACTCCTCGATCTTATTTTTCTCTCAGAGGTCCTGCGACTCCCTGTTTTGCTTATGTCACTCTCCTTTTCCAATTTCCTTTCTATTCTCTCCAGGCTCTTCAACATCTTTAAGTTGAATTCACCCTGTCGATCCCTAAACCTCATGATATTTCGGCTATCGGCTCGGCGAGCCTAGGCATATTTATGCAATCTTTCAATGATTTTCATCACATGCCCTTCCTTATCCAATTCTCTTATGTGCCCATTGGAGTTCGATCCTTCAACTCCCAAGTTGACATCCCTTCCTTCTCTTTCGTTCTCTGAATTAGAGGCAATCTGCACCTCTTCCATTTCTATACTCGGTGTCGATTCATGGCTATCCTAACACTCGTTGAACTATGCACACACAACGTGCAGTCAATTGAAGTTTGTTAGGCCTTAAACCCTTAATAAAACTACAACATTCATAAACCAACGTGAATAAGAAAACTTTTTGATTCCATGAATTTTCTAAGCCCTGTTTGGCTCTGCAATTTCCAGCGATAACCCCCATTTTCTTAGTCCCCAACCCATGCGTCCACAGGCCATGATCAAACGCTAAACTTCTAGGTGCTACAAGTCTCTCTAAATGAAACTTCGAGTTTTGAAATTTCGGGGCTTCAGGGTTTCGGTCCCGGAGGTTCTCACAGGGTTTCGGTCCCGGAGGTTCTCACACTTGCTTCCCTCTCCAACTCCCGACTTCCAAAAAATTGATTTCCTTACCCTCCAGGCCCACATCACAGCTATCGCCCACCAAGGTAGTGACACATGGTGTCTTTAATAAGGTCCACCTCACTCCCAGCGATGTCAAGGGGCCCCACTACTTTCACTTTTCGTTTCGGAGTTTTGAGCATCAGGAGTTCGTGCATCTACACATCTAGAACTTTTGTTTGCCAAAATTCTTAAATTACGGTCTATTCATCTACTTGATCCAATGGTCAAGTTCCTCTCCTACAATATATGGTGTAGATCGTTTCAGTATTTCAGGGTTTCGGGTTTTCGATAACCGGGAGTTCACGATCCAGCGACTCCAAATCTCTTGTCACTTCAATCCCCGAATTTCGATATGGAAATTCATGTATGAGATCAATGGTTGTGAGTCTCCCCTGATACGATGGTCCAGATATCTCCTATGCTTACACCTATCAAAGCTCTTTATCCCTAACTTCCTCTCTATTTGGATGGATCCGATAACTCACGAGATTTCGGCACTTCTTCCTGGAAGTGCTCCACCGTCTAATTCTACTCTTGTTAATATCTTTCATGATTCGGGACTTGGAGTGACCAAGAATTTGGCCTGTGCTCTAAGTTCACGATCCCTAAATTCACGAAATTATCCAACGGTTCAAACCAACCACGATCAATAACCCACGTTTATTCTGGATCCTAGGGTGTCGAGTTTCTCCATCCACTAACCACCTTGCAACTTCTGGCCATCTTACGACCCTCGCGATTTCGTGAGTTCTCCACAAAAAATTCTTACCGTCCAACTTTGCTTCTCAAGGACTTCTGGCTAATGACTTGGTACCCTCCTTCTGAACCTTCATCTACTTGATCCAACACTTCTGGTGTGGATTTCTCTCTCTCCCTGTGGCCATATACCACACCGGTTGTAGTTTTATAATACCGCTACACCTCCTGAGCTTTGTAACATGCTCAAGTAGTCTGTTGACACTCAAAAACATTCTGAGGTCTGAAATTAGTCCTCCAGACACAATTTATTCTCAAAACCTCGGTCCAAAGACCACTTATCCGTCCCATCCAGGCTCAGCATTGAAACTAGGCTCTGATACCATACTGTAGCGTTCCCCGGACATCAACCCACTGGCCAGGCAAACGCTACTATGCGGAACAACATCATTCTCATACTTAATTAATAACATGCATTTAAGTCATATTAAACACATTTAACTCAGAGTAAGAACAAGATTACTGCTAACATAAATAATCCCTGGCATTAACAATAATTCATATGCACAACAGAATACATGATACATATAAGCATCACAGGCATTCAAAACATAATATTAAGCATAAGCTTATACTTATCTTTGAAACCGTGGTAATTCCACCAACCACGTGTAGGCCTTCCACAAACCTCCCAGCCTTAGACCACGCTACTCATCATGTTCAGTAGTGGCTCACCCCCGAGCTGGGACTAAGCTCCACCCAAGGCAAGGAATCCTAGTCTAGGCTGAGGTTACAGGGAAAACTGCACAGAATAACTAGAAGGATTCTTCCCAGGATGCCTTCTTACGCCCACTACTCATGGACTCTCATTCCCCACATGCCTATTCTGCCCAGGAGTATACACCTTCACAAGAACAGTCCATCATTGCTTCACCTCCCTCTCTGGGTCTCATCAACAGGCCGGATCAGGAATTCTTAGAGCTTCGTAGCTGGTGCTAGACTCTCTTTGGAAGAATACCACTTCCCAGCAAACTACTTCACCTGGAAATAGCTTCGCATAGGCCTGACAAACTGCCTCTTTAACTAAGGGCCTTAAAACTTGGTTCTTCAGCCCCTTCCGACTCAATTCCCACATGATGAGGATAACCACAACACATCCCCACTCAAGAAAATAGAAACAACAACCTACAAACAGATCGGGTACGGATTCAGCTCTGCAATGGCGGATAGACTGGGTTCTTGAACTCACAAGTCGACTTTCCCCTCCTGACCAGTTCTCTCAATGGTGCATAGGTATTTCAAGGGAAAATGTAGACCAATAATGGAATCAGACGGATGATGTTTTGGTCTTCAGGAAGACATCTCGATTTTCTGGTTCTCAAAGCTACGTAAGGGTATCCAAAATCAGATGCAAAGGATGATGGAATGAGGAGCGACCCCCTCCACGGCTGACTTCTATAGTTTTTAACTGCATGTGCCTGGGTCGACACATGTCACCCATGAAGATGCATGCACTCCATCAGCATGCGTTCCTCTCCATGAACTTGGGACAAAACAAATATTTCACATGGATTTTGGAATAATATTAAAATATTATTCCCAAGGACTTAAGCCCATAGGCTCAACACTTAGCCTCTCTTTCCAAACTTCCAGCCCCCAATCCCTTAACCACTTTGTGGAATCTTAGTCCCCCATCACTCATTCATCATGGTCGGTCTACCTGTAGCGGTGTTTATATTTTTATTAATGTTCTGCATGATTACATATACAAAAGCAGGCTCTCGGCCTTAACACTTAGGCTCTCCGGCCTAATAACACATAAGCCCACCAGCTTATATAAACTTGGCTCACCAACCTACAAAACATAATTACAATTCATAATGCAAGATTTATACTTCATAGACATGATTTACAATAGGGCTTGTCCTTGGGGACATTACACAATGTTCATGTTGATGCTTCATCCATTGCATTAGGAGAAGTGTTAGCACAGCCAGGTGTAGGAGATATTGACCACCCTATAGCCTTTGCGAGCAGGAAGCTTTCTACCTATGAAATAAATTATACTACCACTGAAAGAGAAGGCTTAGTTATGGTATACGTGTTGCAGAATTTTAGACACTACTTGTTGGGAGGAAATTTTAAGATGTTTATTGATCATTCTACATTGAAGCACTTAGTCAATAAGCTAGTGTTGGGGGGAAGAATATGCAGATGGTTATTATTATTCCAGGAATATGATTTTGAGATTGTGGTCAAGCTAGGGAGAATGAATAAGAGACCTGGCCACTTATCTAGGTTAGAACACAGAGAGGAACCCACCAGTTTGGAGGATACACTACCAGATGCCCGGTTGTTGGCCATCAGGAAAGTCGATGATCACTTTGTCAAGATAGTACAGTTCATGTCCATAGGAATGGCACCTCGTGAATATACAGTCATTCAGAAGAAACAGTTGCTCGTCCGCGCTGCAGATTTTAAACTTATACTTGGATAGTTATATAAGATGGGACCAGATGAGATCTTGAGGAAATGTGTTATGGGGGCAGAAAGACCATTGATTTTAGAAGAAGCACATGAATGCATCACAGGAGGACATTATGAAGAGAAAGAAACAACGTAGAAGGTTCTCAGAGCTAGCCTCTTGTGGCCCACTTTACATAATGATGCTAAGGAATACTACAGAGCATGTGATGTATGCCAAAGGATAGGGAATCCTTCTAGAAGGGATGAAATGCCTTTAGTACCTTAGCTAACTTTGCATTCCTTTGATAAATGGGCTAATGACTTTTTGGGACCTATCAACCCACCAGGAAGGCACACAGGATCTCGATACATCATCACTACTACAGATTATTTGACCATATGGACAAAAGCAAGAGTAGTTAAGGACTGCAATGCAACTACAATTGCACGATTCATCTTTGATGATATCATAACTATATTTGGAAGCCCAAAGATCCTTATGAGTGATCAAGGTACACACTTCATTAATAAAACCATTGAAGCCTTGACTCGAGAGTTCGAAGTTCACCATCAGAAGAGCACACCATATCACCCACAGGAGAATGGTAAAGTCGAAGCTTTCAATAAGATCTTGGAGACAGTGCTGACCAAGATTTGCAGTGTTGACAGAGATAATTGGGATTTAAGAATTCCAATAGTGTTATGGGATTATCGAACTACTTGAAAAAGTTAACAATACAGACCCCCTTTAAGTTAGTTTATGGCGTGGAAGTAGTGGTACCTATGGAATATTTGGTTCCCAACTTAAGAATTGCATCATTTACAGGTATGGATGACACAGGCGATGTTCAAGGCAGGCTTGCGCAGTTGATGGAACTAGAGGAAGACATGTTTATTGTAGGATTTCATCAGCAGGTACAAAAAGAACGAGAAAAGGTTTATCATGACCGACATATAAAGAGGAAAGCATTCAAGCAAGGATATTTGGTATTGTTATATGATAGCAAGTTCATGAAGCATCCAGGGAAGTTCAGGACACATTAGCTTGGACCGTTCAAAGTTGCCTATGTAACAAAAGGTGGAGTTGCATAGTTGAAGACACTTAATGGAGAATGGAAGGATGGTCTAGTAAATGGGAGTCGGTTGAAGTTGTATCGTGACAACCAGTTGCCTCGCAACTCTCAGTGAAAGAAAAGGAAGAAGGGTATAGGTACCAAGTGCAGTTGAAATTGGGTACCAGACATAGAAAAGATAGTTTTCACATGATAGGGAGGGACAAAGCAGAAACCACAGGCTGCTCTGCGCAATTTGCAGTGGAAGTAATATGGGAAGCTCAATCTTGCAGTGACTTGGGATGAGTCACATGTGAGTGTTGGGGGTTTGTTGGACCTTGGTTATGTATTAAGAAAGAATAAATATGAAGTAAAAAGTGCATGGAAGGCACATAAACTGAGGAAGGGTTGAAGTGGCTAAAGAAGGAATGAAGTAAGGAAAAGCAAGTCGTTGAAAGAGAAGATCAAGGAAGATAAATCATCAAAGAATATGGATCGTGGACAACTCAGCAACTGGAAGAAGACATCAATGGATGCTTTGGATCACCTCGCAGAAAATAAGGAAGGACAGGTTGGCGAAGCCCTGAAAACGCGAGTCATGTGGATCTAGGATTGTGATACCTAGACTTCGGTATAAGGTTGTCTGAGAGTCATGTAATGTATAAATAAAGGTCTAGAAGAGTTGAGAGGTTTGTTGTTGATCTGTTGGTTAATCTTATTGTTGATAAGAGCGATATTGAGAGAGAAGTGCTTTGTTGTGAGAGTGTATGTATTTTGGATCTTCAGTTGTGTGTGAAGATCAGCCTTGCAATTGGGTGTGCAAGGAGGGAAGGGAAAGAGAGAAAGAGATAGATATATGCAGCTAAGTGTGCAGATAGAACTTGATGTTTTCATCTAATAATACCAATAAATGCAGTTTTGTGGATGTATTCCTAGGGAGAGGGTGAACCACGTAAATATTGTTGTTATTATGGTTGATGATGTGTTATTTACTATCTGGTATATTGTTATTACATGGTTGTTTTCCTTATTAAAGATAGAAGGTATAAGCTCACTTCACAAATCTAAGTGTAAGACTGTTAAGGGATCTCTAGGTTATATTGCGTTGTTGTTCTAGATTAACCTTACATTTCCTCTGGCCATAGACACATGTGTCCTGAAACCCCCCTATTGCTACTTCAACTGAGACTTCATCTACTTCGCAGGTGTTGCCTAAAGGGCCAGTAGTTAGGGCTTATTGGTGCTTTGTTAGAGTTGAACCCTGGGTCTGACCCTGTGACAACAGGCACCCATAGTGGGGTGACCACTGGCGAGGAGGCCATTTTTGTGACATAGTGAGATTGTTGATATGCGCCTATGTGTATTTTAGGCTGCAAAGGAATTTTATTTAGTCGTTGGTGTTGATTTCATATATGAGTCTCGGGTTCAAAGAAATTTTAGAATTGACATGTATGGCACCATGGTCGAAAGGATTCGAAGCGTTGGCAGGATCTTCAATCTTGTGAAACTCTTTCAAGAGGCATAGGATTATAGTTTCTTCAACTTAGAGAGAAATTATGTCAAATGGCTAATGTAGCAGAGTGTGAAGTGATGCATTTACAGTTGATCGAACACTCAACATAACATGTGGAAGGATAAACCACAAGCTTACGGAGATTTGTATGCAGTCTACAATTTGTGACGAAATTTTGTTGAAACATTAATTACTTCTAATCAGGCTCATTAAATGAGGATTGGACTTGACTCCCTCACAGGAGGGACCAGGAAAATGAGAGATAGCTTGCATTTTGTGAAGAGCTTTGGAATGTGTGTGAAAAGCATAGGCTACATGCATATATAGAGAAGGATGTATATAGTGCAGTAAGCAATGTGCATATCTAGAGATGTTTGAGGCGGCATCATGAGACATTCTCCCCGGAGGGTCTTGTATGGACTAGTAGGAGGGAATGTGGACTTCATCCTAACATGCCTCAAATGGTCAAATGAAGGAACCAATACATTGGTTTCACGAGGAAACCTTGATATGCCTTGTGAGAAATTGGTTCCATGAAGGAACCTTGATATCTCTTAGACATTGGCTTCATGAGGGAACCATGATATGTCAAGTATTGTCCAAGATGATTCATGATCAGCATTTATCTATGTTTTTGTGGGCATAGGCATCCATGAATACAGTGTATGTTCAAAACAGAAGTCCTCATAAGACTTTGAGGAACATGACTCCCGAGGAGGCCTTCACCAGAGTGAAGCATGAGGTTGGACACTTCAAGATATTTGGGTGTCAAGTATACATTCATGTACCCAAGGAGAAAAGGACCAAGATATATGAGTCTTCGAAGACATATCGGATCTACATCCTTGGTTAGATATAGATTTAGGTGAGGAGATATGTTCCCTTTGAAGAGGAGTTATCCTTCAGGAGACATGGAGAATATCACATGGATATTGATAGTGAGAGACAAGAAGAGATGGTGCCTTCTCCCCCTCACCCTCCAAGAATTCAGAGGGAGATAGTTGAGCCTATTGATCCCGTTGATCTTGTAGCTCCAGTTGATGTTCCCAAAGATATTGCAGTAGGTTGGAAGAGACCTACATGGGCTCGTCAGACTCTACATGAGGAAGAAGGACATACATCTCCTCTTGGTACCTTCCGAGAGAGAAAGATACATCGTATATATTCATGCTATGTCGCAGCTATGAGCCACATCATTGATTCTGAGCCTTCTTGTTATGAGGAGGCATCTAGTCAGCCAGTATGGAGAGATGCCATGATGGAGGAGTATCATTCCATCATGAAGGATGATGTGTGGGATATTGTTCTGAGACCTGAGGGGAAGTCTGTAGTGACTTCCAAGTGGATCTATAAGATCAAACACATAGCTAACAGGAGCATCAAGAAGCACAAAGCGAGATTTGTTGCTAGAGGATTATCTCAAGTGGAGGGAATAGATTATGAGGAGATGTTTTATCTTGTTGCTCGATACACTTCTATATAGACAATTATTTCCCTTGCAGCATCCATGGGTTGGAGACTACATTAGATGTATGTGAAGAAAACCTTTCTCAATGAAGAGATTGAGGATGAAGTATACATCGAGCAGCCAGATGGTTTCGTGATACATGAGAAGGAGTCTCATGTGTGCAAGTTGAAGAAGGCCCTGTATGGACTCAAGCAGGCACCTCAAGCTTGGTATGCAAGGATTGATGGACACCTAATGAGTTTGGGCTTCAGAAAAAGTGTGTTTATCCCAACCTATACTATAAGACTGTTAATGGTGAGTCCCTGATTTTGGTCATCTACGTTGATGATTTATTCATCACCAGTAAAGAGAGCCTTATTGTTGAATGCAAGTATGTGTTAGCCTCTAAGTTTGAGATTAAATACCTTGGTATGATGCACTACTTCTTGAGACTAAAGGTGTGGCAGAGAATTGATGCGATCTTCTTGAATCAAGGGAAGTACATAATTGATATATTGAATAAGTTTGGGATACTGAACTGTAAGCCAATGGCTACACCAATGGGGACGAATCTAAAGAAACTAAGTGTGTCTTATTCTGATTCCAACGAGATTGATCTGATCCTATACAGACAGTTGATTAGATCATTGATGTCTATGGTTAACACCAGACCAGATATTTTCAATGCAATGAGTGCACTTATCTAGTTTATGATGCAGTCGAGACAGACACACTAGATTTTTGTGAAGCATGTATTGAGATAAATGTGAGGCATAGTTGGACATGATCTGAGATATACTTCCAGTATTGACATAAGATTGCATGGATATACTGACTCTAATTGGGGCAGGGAGCACAGTGGACAAAAAGATCACCTCTGGGTGTTGCTTCACTTTGGATCTGACATGGTTTCTTAGTGTAGCAGGAAACAGACTTATGTGGTTTTGAGCACCACAGAAGCAAAGTAAATTGCATTGAGTTTGGCAGTCCGTGAAGCAGTGTGGCTTCGCAAGCTCCTAATATATTTATTTGTACATGTGTTGGATTCCACCATTATTCATTGTGATAACCAGAGTTGTGTGAAGCTCTTAGAGAATCTAGTTTTTCATGACAAATCGAAACACATTTAGATCAAGTATTTTTACATCCAAGACATGGTGCAGAGGAAGGCAGTATTGGTGTAGTACCTTCCTATATATGAGCAGGTTGTTGATGTTCTTACCAAACCCCTTACCAGGAAGAAGTTCGAGTACTTCCATGATAGACTAGGCATGGTAGAGAATACCTCCCTCATTGAGAGGGAGTGCTTATGTTTGCATCTTCCTGAGACATTTTCCAGATCATACTCCTCTATGATTGAGTTGAGTTGATCTGTGAGGACACTTATTCGAGAGTGATAAGTGGGTTTGGGATTATAACCCAATGTCCCTGTTAAGTTCCAAAGAACTTAAAACAAAATACTAAAATAGTACCAAAGATATCTGACCACTTTGTTATATCAAAATCCTTTGGGTAGGGAAACACCATAAAATGGATCCTACTATGGAAGGGATCCTCTCATGCTCACTTGCCTCTTCTTGGAATCTTCTAGAAGCAAAACCTTCTAAGAATTGATCTTACATTTATTATATATAACTACCCATTTATTATATCTAACTACCACAATGGGCCTTATTTAATAATATAGTGGACCTAGTCCACCTTACATTGAATGGCCTCGACTACCTCCCTAGCTACCTAACATTCCATCATCCTTATGAAATCATTGTCCTCAACACTTTTTATGAGGGTGTACAACCATATATTAGGGTACCATGGTGGACCATAGTGTTGAAGTAGACTAGAGAACCATGGTCCCATGTAGAAAGGAAAGCCAACATGTCGAAGTAGTCCAACTGCCATTGTAAACCAGGGTACATGTCCAAGTGCTCATGTGAACTCCCCGCAGAAGATTTTGGAACCCAATACCCAAATAAAAATGATGCTCCAAAGAATGAAACTTGTTAGGTGGATCCAAATAAGAAGATCCATTCACATAGTGGAAAAGGGTCGTAGCAAAATCTGGAAGGAATAATACCACTGTAGAATATGCAGGATGGACACTAGTAATAATCATTGGCTCTCGATTTGTCACATTGATTTTCTCTGCAAAAGGTGAATTATAGTCATCAAATAAAATATGAAAGTGGTTTCCATCCCAGAAATGACAACTATCCATATACCAATCATCACAATCGACCTCAAAATCATACCAAACATATACTTCTTGATTATATTCATCCCTGATGTTCGCCATAAGATATATCTCTTGCATTCTATCCAATGTGTTGGGTATGTGTTATATTATTTGCACGAGTAGTAGTCTCTGAGCGCCTGCGCTGGGCGCGCAGGGGGGTGGAGCCCCCCGGGTGGGGGTTCGGGGGCAGCGCCCCCAAAAAAAAATTTTTTGGCCGACATATTTTCGCCGGTTTCGGGCCGACATATTTTCGGGACCACGTGATATTAGGTGGTTTTCGGCACATGGTTTTTGCCGATGGTTTTCTATTTCCGGTTAAGGAATTAGGGTTTTGGACTAATCC
>JZKD02S1886417.1:7124-22367 GCA_000966675.3 Picea glauca | reverse complement strand
GGTTTTGGTTAGCCACCAAGGGGGATTTGCAGAGCCATCGTCCGCTCCCATCATTCTATCATTTTTCATCTTGTCTCCCGCACATCTATCCCACTCCCCTAGTCCGGCCATTAGGATGACCTTTTGAGGGTTACACTTTGTCTTGTGGGAAGAAGGGGCTAAAGGACCAGGGGGTAAAAGCAGCTGGTAAGAGATAAAAGCCATAGGAAATAAAACCTAGAGATGCTTTGCCCAGGGATCCCCGAGAAGGCAATAAAAAGCCTCTCGATAAAAAACTAAAAGGACCCTAAGAAAGTAATAAAACAAGACCTAACCAAGAGGATGGGAGGTCTCATCACGGGCCGACCCATTATGTTCATAGGTATCCAACAGTATGACATTGGCACTATCTGGTCACCACGCCAGGGCAGTGACCTTTGGTTGCATGGCCAAGGGAAAGGGGGTCTCATCACGAGCCAACCTTATCATTTCTGTGAAGATACCAGTGGGTAACACTGTCAGCTCTGGTCACCACGCCAAGGCAGTGTCCTCTGGTCAGACCTTGAAGTAAAAAAGAAAGAAAAACAATAAATGAAAAATAAAGGCAATAAAGGGCTTGAAAAAAAAATGCATCCATGACGGGTACAACTCGCCTCCTACAAAGGCACCCACAGACAACACCTGCCCTTGGTCTTACTGTGACTGAACATCCCTAGACCATATCACCTCATAAAACATGGCTTGAATGATCTTCCGAGGAAACTTTCCTTCTCTTATGGGTATTAGCCCAATAGGTTATTCTGTTGGTCTTCTTCAACTTTGTATAGTAGATCTGTGTAATGTCTTTGAGCTCTTAGACGATATGCTAGGGATTTCAGGAGAGAGTTGATTGTTCCTTACAACCCACAGAAGAATGGGGTTGCTGAGAGGAAGAATAGGGCCATTGTTGGGGCTGCGAGAGCCATGTTACATGATCAGGGGCTGCCACTATTTCTTTGGGCTGAGGCATGCTACACTGTAGTTTATCTGCAGAACAGGAGTCCACATAGGGCAGTGGGGAGTATGAATCCTAAGGAGGTTTTTTCTGGGAAGAAGCCTGAGGTGGGGCACTTTCAAATTTTTGGGTGCATCACATATTCACATGTCCCTTCTGAGAAGAGGACAAAGTTAGAGCCCACGACAGAGAGAGGGATCTTTGTTGGGTATAGCGAGACTTCAAAGGCTTTCTGTATATAGCTTCCTTGTTGAGGAAGATTGTCTTGAGGAGGGATGTTAGATTTGAGGAGGACGAATCCTTTAGGAATTCATGAGGGACAAAGAGGGGTGAGTAGTCATCACCTCAAATTTAGGTGAGTCCGCAGCAGACTACAATGACACAGAGTTTGGGCCAGCAGTTTCGGTGACGACTGGTCCATAGGTGACAAGGCCACAGATTTCAGGATCATAATCTTTAGGAGATGGGGTTGAGCAACGAGAGTCCCCTCCACGAGACACTACTTCAGAGAGTACGAAGACCAAGTGGCTTCAAGATACTTTGAGGGAGGCATAGGGTTCAATGGGGAATCCCAGGCAGGGTGTGTGAGAGAGTAAACCTCCCGAGAGGTTTTTCATCTACATCGCGATGGTGAGCAGTATTCAGGAGTCCGAGCCTTCCACTTTTGAGGAGGCTACTAGTAGACAGGTTTGGAGGGATGCCATCATGGAAGAGTACAATTCCATCATGAAGAATGATGTCTGGGAAGTTGTTCTTAGACTTGAGGGGAAGTCAGTGGTGACTTCCAGGTGGCTCTATAAACTCAAGCATGTTGCATATGGAAGCATTGAGAAATACAAAGCTCGCTTTGTGACTCGAGGGTTTTCACAAGTTGAGGGAGTCGATTATGATGAGACCTTTGCACCGGTTGCTAGATATACATCGATCAGGTCGGTGATTTCCATTGCAGCAGAGATGGGTTGGAAGGTCCACCAGATGGATGTGAAGACCACATTTCTGAATGGTCTTATACAAGAGGAGGTGTATATTGAGAAACCATTGGGATTTGAGGTGCATGAGAGAGAGTCTCATGTGTGTAGACTGAAGAAGACATTGTATGGGATGAAACAAGCTCCCAGAGCTTGGTATTCGAGGATTGATGCCTATTTGCAGCAGTTGGGCTTTGAGAGGAGTGAGGCGGATCCAAATCTATACTTCATTGTGGTTGGAGAGGATCCTCTCATTCTCTTGCTATATGTGGATGATATTTTCATTACAGGGGCAGAGATACTCATCACTAGCTGAAAGGAGAGCCTTGCTTCAGAGTTTGAGATGACTGATATTGGACCGATGCACTATTTTTTGGGATTGGGGGTTTTGTGGGAGCCTGGACACATCTTCCTGGGACAGGGGAAGTATGTGTGTGACATTCTGAGGAGATTTCAGATGGAGGATTGTAGGCCCATGACCACTCCCATGATTACCAAATGGAAGAAGCTTCATGATTCTGAGTCACAGTTGGTGGATTCCACTTTATATCGTCAGTTGATCGGTTCATTGATGTATTTGGTCAATACCAGGCCAGATATTTGTTTTGTTGTCAACACTCTCAGTCAGTTCATGGTGGAGCTTAGGAGGGTGCACTGGGTTGTAGCAAAACATGTGCTCAGGTATCTTTGTGGTATGGTAGATTATGGTTTGGAATATCAGAGAGGAGATGGAGTTTGTCTGGTTGGCTATACAGATTTCGATTGGGCAGGATGTGTTAGTGACAGGAAGAGTACTTTTGGGTGTTGTTTCAGATTGGGCACAGTAGTTGTGTCTTGGTTCGGTCAGAAGAAAAAGTCAGTGGCATTGATTTCTTCATAGGCTGAGTATATGGCTGCCAGTCAGGCTAGTTGTGAGGCCCTTTAGGTTCGCAAGTTACTGGTGGGATTGTTTGGTGTGCAAATGAAGCCTACCTTGATTTACTGTGATAATCAGAGTTGCATTAAACTCTCAGAGAATCCAGTTTTTCATGACATGTCTAAGCATATCGAGATTCGTTATCACTTCATCCATGACTATGTTCAGAGAGGAGCTATGGAGCTACAATACATATCTACAAATAAGCAGGTTGCAGACATACTCACCAAAGCATTGGGAAGAGACAAGTTTGTATTTTCTAGGGACAAGCTTGGAGTGGTGAGTAACACTTTCCTCGGTAAGAGGGAGTGTTAAAAATAATTAAAAAGTACCTAGGAAAGTGTTTCTCATCACCTAGGTGCCTAAGGGGTGAGAAAGTGCCTAATGTGGACCCTAGTCATTTAATTTGTGAGATGCAAATTAAAAGGTGACTTTTTGAGACTTAGGGAAAGTGGGTGAATAAAGTGATTTTATCCCCACCGTTGATCTCGTCTAATCTCAATCGTTAGATGAGATGACTCTTGAGATTCCCTCATGAGGTTGATTAGGGTAAGGAGGGTGCACCCATTGTGGTTGTTGAAACATTTTTAAGAGAGAGCAAGAGAACAATTTTCGATCTTGAGGAAGAGGCCATTTCTGCAGAGCTAGGGCATGCATTCCAAGGCTGGAAACTAGCACGGAAATTGAGGCAAGAGGTATAGCATAAAGAACATGTCGTACAGTACATATTTCAGGAGTTCGTATAGCCTTTTGTTGGCATAGAAATTGAGGAACATGAGCATCATTAAATTCTGTCAGTACAATACGGATTTCACAATCCGTACGACTGAGTATTGGGGCACAATTTTTGAGGAAGGTACAACTAGTCGTACACAGGATGTACCATACTGATTTTTACAGTCCATACAATCATTTTGCTACACAGAAATCAAGGAGATTTGTTGTGTTTGTTTTTGGAATTTTGGCATGGTTTTCAAGGAGGTCGTACAGTCATTAAATACCCATAAATTTGCTTCTATTGTTGGTATGAATTTTGAGGCATCCGTACAGCCAGATAGAGGCACAAGTATTGAGGAGCAGACCTGTACTTTGTTGCAGAAAATTATAGAATGAATTTTGAGGAGTTTTGCTCATTTCCTGTGTGAAGACTTGGCACAGTTTTCGAGATAAGTTTGTCATTAAATTTCTGAACATGAATATGCTGTAACATAATTTCTCTGAAGCTCACAAATAATAAAAACTTCCTCTCTCACTGGTTTTCCCCTTGTGGGTTTTTCTAGGGTGGTTGTTAGACAAAAAATCTCTGTGTTATTTTCTGAGTTTTTATGTGTTGCTGATATATTTTATTTCTGCATTAAAACAATGTTCAGAATCCTCATGTTTCAGTTCTGAAAATTTGTTTTGTGCTGAGTTTAATTGGCTATCATAAAATTGGGTTTGGACATTAAACATTGGCTGAAAAATCAGCGAGACTGAAATTGGGTTGGGGTCTGAAAATTTACAATATATAGGTTAAATATATTGAATATCTTACCTATTTGGATGTTTGTGAATCTTGTGAGGATCCAATTTTGAGTTTGGAAAGTGAATTCCAAACTCGTAACCTAGTTATTCCAAATGGTGCACAACCCCCCTAGTGCTTCTCTTGAATCCAGTACTACCCCTTCACAATGTCTCCACTATTGATTCCCAATAATGATAGCATATAGAGAATCCATTTTGGTCTCCTGGAGAAAGAAGATAATACACTTCTCAATTTTAATCAGATCTTTAGGTGTTGTTTCTTTTCTCCTATTGCTTAACCCTTTGTCGTTCCAGGAGACTAACATCATTATTTAGATGAGTCTTTGGCACTACCACCTCATTGAGGTACATTATTTCTTGGGATTCTTGTGGATTTATAGCTTCCCTCCAATGATTTATCGATTGTCAACTAGGATCCCATCATTACATCCTTATTTTGTTATTATTCCCTTTTGATCTTTGTTGGCTTCTTGTCTGTCCTTCGAGGGAGATTTTCTTCAGAATATCCTTCTTCCTGCTCCTCTTCTCCTTTTACTAAAGGATCTTTACCTTTCTCTTTAAGATCTGGAAAAGTAATCATTGCATATGACAAATTTTCCATCTCTTCAAGCCCTTATGGGGAAAAAACTTCTTCTTTTGCAGATGGGTCCTCTTTTTCTTGGATCAATGGTGTCTCCTTGCTAAAACTTCCACTTCCTCAAATTGAGATGCATTGATCATGTCTTCCTCACTCGGTGGAGTTTCTCTAGCTATTTGGACTAAAGGTGGCTCCTCTTGTGAATACATAATTCCCACTAGTTCCATAGAGGGGTCAACCAAAGTTTCAATGGAAGGGGATGTTTCTTACCGAGACGATATTTCAAACCTATTGGAAATCAATTGGTTTCCACCTCCTCTTTCATTGATAATCTAGGGTTTCTTTGAATGAGTGATTGAGGAGGAAACCTTAGAGAAACTTTCTCCCTAAGGGTTTTTTACTCTAGATGGCATTAGGGATTTGTTCATAGTTGCTTGGTATCTTTCTCCTTGGTTAACATTTGTTCCCACATTCTATTTTACTATTTTCCATTGGTCCTCCCTTTCTTGTGCTTGTGCCTATTGAGGTGTATCATTTTTGCAGTCTTTGGCGAAGTGTTCATACTCATGACAATATTTGCATTTGAAGGGAAATTGCTCATAGTCCAACAATTGCACATGCTTCCAATTGTCAAGAGTGATCAAAACAACTTCTAGAAAGACTTTCTCTAGATCCACCTCAAAANTCTTTAGGAGATGGGGTTGAGCAACGAGAGTCCCCTCCACGAGACACTACTTCAGAGAGTACGAAGACCAAGTGGCTTCAAGATACTTTGAGGGAGGCATAGGGTTCAATGGGGAATCCCAGGCAGGGTGTGTGAGAGAGTAAACCTCCCGAGAGGTTTTTCATCTACATCGCGATGGTGAGCAGTATTCAGGAGTCCGAGCCTTCCACTTTTGAGGAGGCTACTAGTAGACAGGTTTGGAGGGATGCCATCATGGAAGAGTACAATTCCATCATGAAGAATGATGTCTGGGAAGTTGTTCTTAGACTTGAGGGGAAGTCAGTGGTGACTTCCAGGTGGCTCTATAAACTCAAGCATGTTGCATATGGAAGCATTGAGAAATACAAAGCTCGCTTTGTGACTCGAGGGTTTTCACAAGTTGAGGGAGTCGATTATGATGAGACCTTTGCACCGGTTGCTAGATATACATCGATCAGGTCGGTGATTTCCATTGCAGCAGAGATGGGTTGGAAGGTCCACCAGATGGATGTGAAGACCACATTTCTGAATGGTCTTATACAAGAGGAGGTGTATATTGAGAAACCATTGGGATTTGAGGTGCATGAGAGAGAGTCTCATGTGTGTAGACTGAAGAAGACATTGTATGGGATGAAACAAGCTCCCAGAGCTTGGTATTCGAGGATTGATGCCTATTTGCAGCAGTTGGGCTTTGAGAGGAGTGAGGCGGATCCAAATCTATACTTCATTGTGGTTGGAGAGGATCCTCTCATTCTCTTGCTATATGTGGATGATATTTTCATTACAGGGGCAGAGATACTCATCACTAGCTGAAAGGAGAGCCTTGCTTCAGAGTTTGAGATGACTGATATTGGACCGATGCACTATTTTTTGGGATTGGGGGTTTTGTGGGAGCCTGGACACATCTTCCTGGGACAGGGGAAGTATGTGTGTGACATTCTGAGGAGATTTCAGATGGAGGATTGTAGGCCCATGACCACTCCCATGATTACCAAATGGAAGAAGCTTCATGATTCTGAGTCACAGTTGGTGGATTCCACTTTATATCGTCAGTTGATCGGTTCATTGATGTATTTGGTCAATACCAGGCCAGATATTTGTTTTGTTGTCAACACTCTCAGTCAGTTCATGGTGGAGCTTAGGAGGGTGCACTGGGTTGTAGCAAAACATGTGCTCAGGTATCTTTGTGGTATGGTAGATTATGGTTTGGAATATCAGAGAGGAGATGGAGTTTGTCTGGTTGGCTATACAAATTTCGATTGGGCAGGATGTGTTAGTGACAGGAAGAGTACTTCTGGGTGTTGTTTCAGATTGGGCACAGTAGTTGTGTCTTGGTTCGGTCAGAAGAAAAAGTCAGTGGCATTGATTTCTTCATAGGCTGAGTATATGGCTGCCAGTCAGGCCAGTTGTGAGGCCCTTTAGCTTCGCAAGTTACTGGTGGGATTGTTTGGTGTGCAAATGAAGCCTACCTTGATTTACTGTGATAATCAGAGTTGCATTAAACTCTCAGAGAATCTAGTTTTTCATGACATGTCTAAGCATATCGAGATTCGTTATCACTTCATCCATGACTATGTTCAGAGAGGAGCTATGGAGCTACAATACATATCTACAAACGAGCAGGTTGCAGACATACTCACCAAAGCATTGGGAAGAGGCAAATTTGTATTTTTTAGGGACAAGCTTGGAGTGGTGAGTAACACTTTCCTCGGTAAGAGGGAGTGTTAAAAATAATTAAAAAGTACCTAGGAAAGTGTTTCTCATCACCTAGGTGCCTAAGGGGTGAGAAAGTGCCTAATGTGGACCCTAGTCATTTAATTTGTGAGATGCAAATTAAAAGGTGACTTTTTGAGACTTAGGGAAAGTGGGTGAATAAAGTGATTTTATCCCCACCGTTGATCTCGTCTAATCTCAATCGTTAGATGAGATGACTCTTGAGATTCCCTCATGAGGTTGATTAGGGTAAGGAGGGCGCACCCATTGTGGTTGTTGAAATATTTTTAAGAGAGAGCAAGAGAATAATTTTCGATCTTGAGGAAGAGGCCATTTCTGCAGAGCTAGGGCATGCATTCCAAGGCTGGAAACTAGCACGGAAATTGAGGCAGGAGGTATAGCATAAAGAACATGTCGTACAGTACATATTTCAGGAGTTCGTATAGCCTTTTGTTGGCATAGAAATTGAGGAACATGAGCATCATTAAATTCTGTCAGTACAGTACGGATTTCACAGTCCGTACGACTAAGTATTGGGGCACAATTTTTGAGGAAGGTACAACTAGTCGTACACAGGATGTACCATACTGATTTTTACAGTCCATACAATCATTTTGCTACACAGAAATCAAGGAGATTTGTTGTGTTTGTTTTTGGAATTTTGGCATGGTTTTCAAGGAGGTCGTACAGTCATTAAATACCCATAAATTTGCTTCTATTGTTGGTATGAATTTTGAGGCATCCGTACAGCCAGATAGAGGCACAAGTATTGAGGAGCAGACCTGTACTTTGTTGCAGAAAATTATAGAATGAATTTTGAGGAGTTTTGCTCATTTCCTGTGTGAAGACTTGGCACAGTTTTCGAGATAAGTTTGTCATTAAATTTCTGAACATGAATATGCTGTAACATAATTTCTCTGAAGCTCACAAATAATAAAAACTTCCTCTCTCACTGGTTTTCCCCTTGTGGGTTTTTCTAGGGTGGTTGTTAGACAAAAAATCTCTGTGTTATTTTCTGAGTTTTTATGTGTTGCTGATATATTTTATTTCTGCATTAAAACAATGTTCAGAATCCTCATGTTTCAGTTCTGAAAATTTGTTTTGTGCTGAGTTTAATTGGCTATCATAAAATTGGGTTTGGACATTAAACATTGGCTGAAAAATCAGCGAGACTGAAATTGGGTTGGGGTCTGAAAATTTACAATATATAGGTTAAATATATTGAATATCTTACCTATTTGGATGTTTGTGAATCTTGTGAGGATCCAATTTTGAGTTTGGAAAGTGAATTCCAAACTCGTAACCTAGTTATTCCAAATGGTGCACAACCCCCCTAGTGCTTCTCTTGAATCCAGTACTACCCCTTCACAATGTCTCCACTATTGATTCCCAATAATGATAGCATATAGAGAATCCATTTTGGTCTCCTGGAGAAAGAAGATAATACACTTCTCAATTTTAATCAGATCTTTAGGTGTTGTTTCTTTTCTCCTATTGCTTAACCCTTTGTCGTTCCAGGAGACTAACATCATTATTTAGATGAGTCTTTGGCACTACCACCTCATTGAGGTACATTATTTCTTGGGATTCTTGTGGATTTATAGCTTCCCTCCAATGATTTATCGATTGTCAACTAGGATCCCATCATTACATCCTTATTTTGTTATTATTCCCTTTTGATCTTTGTTGGCTTCTTGTCTGTCCTTCGAGGGAGATTTTCTTCAGAATATCCTTCTTCCTGCTCCTCTTCTCCTTTTACTAAAGGATCTTTACCTTTCTCTTTAAGATCTGGAAAAGTAATCATTGCATATGACAAATTTTCCATCTCTTCAAGCCCTTATGGGGAAAAAACTTCTTCTTTTGCAGATGGGTCCTCTTTTTCTTGGATCAATGGTGTCTCCTTGCTAAAACTTCCACTTCCTCAAATTGAGATGCATTGATCATGTCTTCCTCACTCGGTGGAGTTTCTCTAGCTATTTGGACTAAAGGTGGCTCCTCTTGTGAATACATAATTCCCACTAGTTCCATAGAGGGGTCAACCAAAGTTTCAATGGAAGGGGATGTTTCTTACCGAGACGATATTTCAAACCTATTGGAAATCAATTGGTTTCCACCTCCTCTTTCATTGATAATCTAGGGTTTCTTTGAATGAGTGATTGAGGAGGAAACCTTAGAGAAACTTTCTCCCTAAGGGTTTTTTACTCTAGATGGCATTAGGGATTTGTTCATAGTTGCTTGGTATCTTTCTCCTTGGTTAACATTTGTTCCCACATTCTATTTTACTATTTTCCATTGGTCCTCCCTTTCTTGTGCTTGTGCCTATTGAGGTGTATCATTTTTGCAGTCTTTGGCGAAGTGTTCATACTCATGACAATATTTGCATTTGAAGGGAAATTGCTCATAGTCCAACAATTGCACATGCTTCCAATTGTCAAGAGTGATCAAAACAACTTCTAGAAAGACTTTCTCTAGATCCACCTCAAAACAGATCCAGGCACAAGTGTACATATTTTATTTGGATTCAGATCTATTGATGTAGCATCCTAAAGTGTTACCAATGCTTCATAATTTAGGGACCTAGCACCAACATCTACTAAATTTTTCATGACCTTTTCAACTGTATGTGCCCTGTCCTTCTCAGCCCGCGTATGTACACTACCTAATCCACTCAACCTGCATATGTATGCTATCTACTCCACTGTAGCCCTCGTACGTCTAAGAAACTATTGTTTTTCTTAAACTCTGAAACTTTCACCATTAACTCTCCTTTGCTACCTCATGCTTGCGTAACTTCAAATGTATCAATGAATACCTACAATAAACCTTTCAAAAAATAATAGGTATTCAATGTGCTCAATATTCATCACCATAAGAGGTCCTTTCTCTCTTATTTATACTCTCCAAGTAGCTTACTCTAGGGGTTACCTTCTAACCAACTTCCTTATTTTAGGGCTAATCCACTTCTAACCACTTTGTCCACTTACAACCATTTTATCCAGAAATAGTAATCTCACCACAACTAATTTATTTTTAATTATTTTCTTTTGCAACAACTTAAACCATGATTAAATCCTAGTTACAACCACTTTGACTATTCAAATTCTTCTAGAAGCTTCTAGAATATTTTGACTTCTTGACCTTCTAGGGGCTTCTAGATAAATCATGAGGGTTCTCCAACTTCACAAGGCCATATCTCCTCAACCGTGAGGAACTATGTGATGTACCACATATCACCGGAAACAACACGACATGTACTATCCATATAGAATAGTCTCACTTGGAAATTCATTGATCTCCATTACATTATTCCTTGCCCAAACTTGGTTTCCTTAACCACACTACAACCACTTAACCATTTGGACTTTGCAAAGCATCTTCCCGTGAGGGATTTCAACATAAGGGGACTACTTTGAGAACTTTATCCAAGAGCGTCTTCCCATGAGGGCTTGTTGCATAAGGGGACCACTTTGGAGTTCATCCATTTGGTACTTCCTACATATAAACATGACATGACATCAATGATACAACTTCCTTTGATATCAACCTTGACATCAATGACAACACATCACTATGACACCACTTGAAATCAACCCTTTGACATCAATGACAACATAATACAACCTAGAGCTCTACCTATGATCAACATATGTCTTCTTTACTAAATGTTTTCTGTCACAATTTCTCAGTTGAACTCTCAAAGAATACAATCCAACCCATTAAATTGATAAATATAGATCTTTGCAATATTTTTATGTAATGATTCACTAAGTATAGCAAACATGAAAAGACACATTCTATTTGTTTATATGTACATGTCAAATATCATATCTCTAAAAATAGCTCCCAAAGGCATAAATATTTTTATGCTACCATAAGTTCATCCTCCCACATTAGGTGTTACTTGTTCAAAATATTTGTGTTGGAGATATTACACACTCACACACTCACCTAGTAATTATTTTTCCTATTTTTTAGGGATTTTTAGTCACCGAGAGGGTCTCCTATTTTTTAGGATATTTCCTAAAAATTAGGGTGCTTCCTAAAAGGTAGGGCGCATTGTCACTTCAGTTAGGAATTCATTTCGTCCACGGTTGATCTCAGTTGTCTAGTGGAAAACCACTCATGCATCCATTTCCTAGATTTTAGGGCATGAGGGTGCACTTTCTTTGCATGAATGCACTATTCTTTGTCTCCACACTTGTCACTCAGTGAAATTGTTTCCTCTTAAATAGTTAACTGAGACTAGCTAGCAACTAACTATCATTATAGTGAGTTAGTTTCCAGATCTCCTTTAGATTTCTCCTATAATGCATGGTGCATGTAGTCCATGAGATTTGTGTATGTACTCCCTAAGATTGGTGCATTGCTTCTCTTGGACTACTTATATGCATGTATTACTCATTATTCATGTGCAATAATACAATTCATTCTTTGTCTCAAACTTGTCTCTCTTTCTCTTTTATCTCTTGCAAGATTTATGTGTTTTTCCTAAGAGTTGATCCTCCGTGACAAGTTTCCATGAAACTTAGCATGGTATTACAGCTTTGTTTCTAGGAAAAAGCACATAGGAACATTATTTACAAGTTCATGAGGAAGATACAATCAAATAGAATGGAGTTTTCACCAACAATTCTTCTCATGCCGCACAATTATTTGGAGTGGAAGCCAAAGATTCTACATCTTCTCAGAAGTAGAGGCTTATATCAAATAACCATGACAACTAAAGTAGAGCCCAATTTCTCTGATGAGAAAAATGTTTTTCTTAATAGAAAAGACATGGCTCTTAGACTTATTTGCATATCTATTTCTCCTTAACTACAATATCATGTAGAGGAGGAATCACTCTCAACTCCATACATACTATGGAACGAGTTGGACGTTGTATTCGGGAATAAGGAATATTGTGAAGATTTCATGTAGAAGGTTGAAAAGATAGATCCAGTAGAAAACACAAGAATATCAAGCCTCTTAGTTTGAAAATCCTTCTACACGGGTATTTGCACAACATTTTGTTCCATTCATTCAAGATGATGTCTATTCCATTTCAGATTTGTTTTCTGAATCACATGTGGAAGATATCATGCATTCATATCATGAGTTAAATGGAAACACTTTTGCATGTTCCATGCCTACATCCTAGGAGCCACATGCAGAGACTCCCATGCATGCATCTCAGGAGCCACACACAAAGACGTATGCATGCTCCATGTATGCATCTTAGGAGCCAAAAAGGGGGAGGTGCATATCAAATTCAATTTGGACACTTTCTGAGTATAATTTGCATAAACAAATTCGATACTTGAATCCCTCTAAGAAAAATACCCAATTGAAAAAAAAATTGTCCAAAACAGAGTCTGAGAAGTAAAGTTATGAGCATTTTAAAATTAGCAAATTTTTAGGGTATTTTCCTGAAACGACTGAACGATTTGCAAATTTTCATCCAAAATTCACATGGTATGGGATTTGGATCTTAATATATTTAATAAGAGAAAGTGGATATATGTGGACATCTCACTGGTGCATCTACTTCATCATATCCGTACAAACATCTACATCTTCAACAAAATATTCACTGAGCATAAACTTGCACATTTGCAAGGTCTCCTTGGATTGAAGGACACAATTTCTTAGCAACTTTGTTTATTCCTTCTTATTTTTTGATGCATTGTACTTTGAGGGGGGGTTCCCATGAGGTTTTCTCTCTTTCCTCGTTTTTTCATTAGAAGCATTGTAAAATGGGTACCTAACATGGCCTTGTAGCCGAGACCCATTCTTCATTACCCCCTAGTAGTGTTCAGGGGGGGTGTTGGAGATATTACACACTTACACACTCACCTAGTAATTCTTTTTTCCTACTTTTTAGTGATTTCTAGTCACCGAGAGGTTCTCCTATTTTTAAGGAGATTTTCTAAAAATTAGGGTACTTTCTAAAGGTAGGGTGCATTGTCACTTAAGTTAGGACTTCAGTTTAACCACAGTTGATCTTAGTTGACTAGTGGAAGACCAAGCATGCATCCATTTCCTAGATTTTAGGGCATGAGGGCACACTTCCTTTGCATGAATGCACTATTCTTGGTCTCCACACTTGTCACTCAGTTAAACTATTTCCTCTTAAATAATTAACTGAGACTTTCTAGCAATTGACTCTCATTACAGTGAGTGAGTGTTTAGATCTCCTTTAGATCAATCCTATCACACATGGTGCATGTACTCCATGAGATCCTTTAAAACATTTAACTGAGACTTTCTAGCAGTTAACTCTCGTTACAGTGAGTTAGTGTTAAAATCTCCTTTAGATCACTCCTATCGCGCATGGTGCATGTAATCCATGAGATTGGTGCATGTACTCCCTAAGATTGGCACATTGTGTCTCTTGGACTACTTATATGCATGTATTACTCATTATTCATGTGCAATAATACAATTCATTCTTTCTCTCAAGCTTGTCTCTCTTTCTCTTTTCTCTCTCACAAGATTTATGTGATTTTTCTACTAGCTAGATTCTTTGTGACAAGTTTCCATGAAACTTAACACTTTGGACCTCATGATTGGATTATTAGAGAAAATATGGTTTTTTGAAAAAATTATTCCAATAACTATGGCTTTAGGTTTTTGCACTGGTGCATTTACAACTCAGTATGATAGAGATATTGTCACATTTGTCAAATGGGTAATATTTACATGTCAAGTTAAAAAAGAAATATAATACTTATAACAAATAATAATAATATGTGTTAGTCAAATGTATGCACACCTATTCTAATTTAAACACTACTGTATAGAGAGATTAAAAGAGAGATATCAGATTTATATATAGATACAAATACTATAGATATGATATTAACGATATTGACATAGAAATATTGTTACTCCTCTCTTTATCTTCTCTTTATCTGTGCTTAAATCCATTTTAGGTGATTAAAATTTTTTTACACCTGAAAGATTTGATCCCTCTCAATATTTTATAAATGTGGAAATAATATACATCTTCTAAATTAGCTGAATGCCTAACATAACTCAATGAACTATTCAATGTAATTATGGTATGTGTGTGTATTCTTCTTTTTGTGAGTGATTGTTTGACTACTTATCAATTTGTGGCTTTCCTTCTAAAAGCTAGCTACATAATTTTATTGCTTGATATGCTCAACTACCATTAGGAATTTAGGGAGTGGGGTGATTTGGGTGGTTTTCTTAACACTCTTAGAAGGGATCCCGACAACTGTGTTGACCGCCTATTCAGCACAGGTGGTCAACTCATGTACCATGAAGTATTCATCTATGTTGAAGACATTATTGGTTCTACTTGGGTATCTGATACCCCAACACTTAAATTTTGGTAAACGGAATTTCCGCACCCCTGCGTGGGTTAATAATGTAATAAGTCTGCATGGATCATAGTTAGGTCAGGTACTTTGGGTATGTCATCAGGGGAGTTCCTTTCATCGGGGTTTTTTTTAATTTTATCCTCAGGTTGTCGACCAGACAAGCTCCTGGCCGACTTCCCTTGAGTTTTTTCCTCCATTGACTTCCTCCAAAGTGGTGGAAGGCGCTCTGATGGTCTCATTCATTGGGTAACCTCTTAGGATTATTGTAAATGACCATGCCAGACAGTGTCTGAAGTTTCGCGGAATTTCGTCGAGTCTAGATAGGTTTTTTTTAATTAATTAAATTTTTAAAAATTTAATTAATTAATTATTTTTTGAGCTAAATGTTGTAAAAATTTCGTCTTTGGGATTTTGATAGGGGTATTGGTGCTCAAAAGAAATGGAATAGCACCCCCTACACCCATAGACCAAGTTTCAACTCAGTCGGACTAAGTTTACTATGTCTTAGTCCACTTAGAGTCAGTCTAGGGCAAAACAACAA
>JZKD02S1886406.1:58714-78629 GCA_000966675.3 Picea glauca | reverse complement strand
CGCTTGATGTACAACCATATACCAAGGTCCCATGGATAATTGTGGACCATAATGATGAAGAAGACTAAAGAACCAAGGTCCCATGTAGAAAGGAAATCCACCATGATGAAGTAGTCCAACCACCATTCTCAGCTCAGGTCCCATGTCCAAGTGCTCATGTGAACTCCCCATGGAAGATTTTGGAACCCAATAACCAACTCCAAATGATGTTCCAAAGACTGACACCTATCATGTAAATCCAAATAAGAAGATCCATCCACATAGTGAAAAATGGTCATAGCAAATCTGGAATGAATAATACCACTATAGAATATGTAGACTGAACACTAGTAACTAGCTCCTAATGTGGGACATTGATGTTCTCTACAGAAGGTGGAGTGGAGTCATCAAATAAAATATGAAAGTGGTTGTCATCCCAGAAATGACAACTATCCATATACCAATCATCAAAATCAGCCTCAAAATCATACCAAGCATATATTTCTTGATTATATTCATCCCTGAGACCCTCCATAAGAAATCTCTCCCGCATGTTATTCAATGAATCTTGAATACTACGAAAACTATCATTGAGGCCGTATGTGAGGTTGTTTGTGAGGCCGTGTACAATTGCATCCAATCTGTCATCCAATGTATGAAACAATTGGGCTTTGAATGATTCAATAATTTCTTTCAATTTTTGAGAAGAAATAGCCATCTGAGCATCCTATGAACTCACCCAATAAGTTATGGCAGAACATTGTGGCTTTTTCTGGAAAAACCCTAAAAAACTGTTGAAGTTAAAATGCTCATAACCTCACTTCTCAGACTTCATTTTGGATAATTTGTTTTTTGAAATTGGGTGAAATTGTGAGAGGAAATTAGATATGTAATTTATTTGGGCAAATTCGACCTCTAGATGCTACAGAAATAAAAAACAAATCTCGCCACCATCCACAAAAAAAATCCTGAAAATTTGCAGATTTTAAAACTTCAATATCTTGATTTCTCGGACTCCGTTTTGGACGATTTTTTTTTTTTAAATTGGGTGTTTTTCTGAGAGGAAATTGGATCTACAACCATTTTCTACAAATTTTGCATAGAAATATACTGGAAATTTCGAGAATGTCACAGCCCTCTTTTTTCTTCTCCGAAAAAAAATATCTGGAAAAATAAAAATATTTGTCCACAATGTCTGCCCAAGAAAAATGCTCTGATACCACTTGTTAAAAACCAAGACTGAATCCAAAAGCACCAAAACAGATATAGAAGAAAAATATAGAAAAACACCACTTTATTATATCAAACCTTTGAGGTAGGGAAACACCATACAATGGATCCTACTATGGAAGAGATCATCTTCTGTTCACTTGCCTCTTCTAGGGGGCTTCCTCCTAATGAGCTTCAGCTCCAAATAAAATATTTGTCTTCATCTCTCATTACATTGTTTGAACCCCTTTATAGTGTTACTATCACCTAAGAACATTCTAGAGGAGAAATCTTCTAGAAGTAGAACCTTCTAATAAGTCCTCTTACATTTATTATATCTAATTACCCATTTATAATATCTAACTACCATAGTGGGCCTTATTTAATAATATAGTGGACCTAGTCCACCTTACATTGAATGACCTCCACTACCTGAGCCCCCCCACTACCTCTCTAGCTACCTTACATAAAATATGAAGGGTTATCTATGGTGTATTCACTCTAGAAGTTATAGCATTACCTACTTGGTAATCCATTCAATTTTTTTACAGATCACTTAATTTTAAAATATTTTTTCAACAAGTCTATACTAGAAGGGAAAATAATTTATTCTATGTTAGTTCTTGAAGAGTTTGATTTTGAAATGAACATGAATCCAAGAAAATAAAACATTGGACCTGAGCATCTTTCCTAAGTACAACATGGGGAGACCATAGGATCGATGGATGAACTATTTAATGTTCATCTCTTTTGTGTGAAATCCATTCACAACTTCTTCATTGAAATCATTGAATTCCTCAATTCAGGATTAGTGCATGAGGATTGTGATTGAAGATAGCATAGTCCACTAGTGGTAGGCACGATAAATTATCAATTAATTACGGGACTCTTGTGTAATTTGACTACCAATAGAATTCTCTAAATATGTGTGATGGATCATGAGCTCCTAACAATTCTTTGGGAGGACCATGATGAACAAGGTGATGGAAAATATAGAGTAAATGAATCTAGATTGAAGGAGATACATGTATAGACCTAGTGTCCATATTTATTTACAAATGTTGCAAACTATCCTAAGAAGTGTGATCTCTACCAATGCATCTATAATCCCTATATGAGGAATGAAATTTCATTACACCCTATTATGGTAGGGGATCCATTTCAGTGTTGATCAATATATTTTGTTGGAAATATCAATCCATCATCACATTGTTCAGGGGTGAGATATATAATCACAATTAAAATGAATCTAAAAAAGTAGGTAGAAGCTGCACCAACACAAGATATCTCGAGGAGACCACTACCAAGTTTAGTTTTCAGTATACAGTCACAATATTTAAGTGCCTGTTATAACCCTAAATTTCACCAGACATGCATGCCTAGCATTAGGCCATCTTACTTACTATCTTTGCCAAGCCATCACTGAACAACTCTTCTAAAAAACCATTTTTTTGAAGGTGTATGTGTCGTGCACCACTACTGCCCGTGTACACACTCTTGCTGCACCACTATTGCCCGTGTACACACTCTTGTTGTACCACTACAGCCTGCATACACTCACAAAAAGCATGAAAAATGAAAATTGCAAAGGAATATGGGTTTTCAAACCATTACCTAACCAGTTGACCGCCCATAGCCAATCACCCCAATCGTTACTATCTTTTTGGAATATAAAAGAAGGTGTCAGGGTCCCATTCCAAAGAGAAGCACGAGAGCATAGAAACTCTGCCCATTTAAGTATCCCCCCTTTGCCCCATTATTTTGCAACCACATTGTGAGTTTGATCCAGAATTCCTTCTTCCTCCATTGCAAAACCTTTCCATTTCCCTAGAGAGAACTGAAGAGGAGAAGAATACGTGGAAGCAGTTGGTGCATGGTGAAGAGGAACCTGGGACTGAGTTTGAGGAGCATTTGTTGGTCTCATATTGTAAATGACTTTTGTGAGATTAATATAAAAAAATAATTTTTCTGTCCTACCAAATGATGTCTTAAATCTTTACAATTTGTTTACATTTTTTGTTATGATGTCTAACCCACTAATACTTATATAGAATGCATGATTGTAGTTTCTTGTTTGTATTTTGGTGAATGTAGGCTAGCCTTGGGAGGATATTTGTAGTTGAGAAACAACTAAGCGCAAAGGGATCGACACCGGATGCAGAGTTTAAGGTATGCCTATTGGATCCCTATAATTTGTATTTTATGTATGATTGTGGGGTAATGATGGGATAATTGTTAAAAGTATGAGACTTTATATGGTTAGATATGCCTTCACTTTAGAACCCTAGTGTAGTCATAGAGGGGTTTTCCCTCTATAGTATAATTGGCGACCATACTGGGGAGACCTCTAGGTTTTTTGGGGGATATTATTTTGGGTTCTTTGAATCAATGTATTTACTATTTTTTGAGTTTCTATAAGCTTCTATGTCTATATGGGATTCTGGTCTTCCATACCAATACTCCTTGCCTTTTCTTGACTGTTGGTTTTCATTTTTTTTGAGAAGTTACAGAGGTGTACGCGGCCTGTAGTGGACCTCCATGCATACATATGTGCCATGTCTTTAGACAATTCGCGTACATACACAGGTTGTTGAAGTGTCAGTAGCATGCTTGTGTTGAGAAAATTTTCTTTTAGAAGAGGCAGTTATACTCTTCCCTGTCAGAAGTCACACTTCTCAGGGGTTTTCCTAATCTATCCCTAGTCTCTGTCGTAGCAGTCTGTAACCCAAGTCTGACCTCAGCATAGCTTTCTTTTTATCAAATATTTCTTGTGTTTTATTTATTAGGGTTTTTAGACAAGTTTGTGACTCTGTTATGATCTGCCTGCTTGGTGTTGTCAGTGACTCCTTGTGATTTGGGATGGGATAGAAGTCATTTATTGGTCTTGACTTGTCATCATTTTTCCCTTTTTTTCTTTTGAAGAAGAGAGAAAATTTCATTTTAAAATTTCTTGTTTTGAAGCATAAAACAATAAAAAAAAAAAAATCATTTCTTTGTTTGGTAAAAGTAGTTTAGGTTAGTTGCTTTATTTTCCAAGGAAAAATAAAGTTTTCTTAAGTTCTTTATTTGAATTCTTAGGACATTAAGTAGCTCGTAGTCGAGAGAAATATTTCTTTAAATTTTTCTTTTCAAATATCTGAGAAAAGTAGTTACGAAAAAGTTTGGTTAAAGAGTTTAAATTGGCAAATCTTTATTTGTGAAGAAGGAGTAGTTTGTTTTCAGTTTCATCTTATGCTCTTCTCTTTCATCTCTTAAATAACATCACTGGTTTCACTTCCATTCCCTTTAAATTAAGACAACCACTAAAATTAACGCTTAATTAAAAATTATTAGACTTTGTATTTGTAGGGTCCATCAATTTAGTCTAGGCTAGAGCCTTGGTTTAGGATTGGAGAGGAAACTCTTCAAGGTTGAAAAAACAAACATAAGAGTCTGTGCTAGGGAGTGATTGAAAGTATAGTAATTGTGAAAGTTATCTAGGCCCCCCCTCTAACACAGGGGCTAAACAAGAGTTCGCATGCAGAAAGGTAGCGGAGATAATCCCTCCAAAGCCAGACCAAGCATAGTGGGGAACGCATATAGAGGGATCATATTGGGATTCCATTGATCGCATTTTTCATGGAGCTTCATGGGTCTTGAATCCATTTGAGGTCATCATTTGTCTTCTGGAACACTTTATTTTGATACCCTTGATAGGTTTAATGCTTGATACCCTACTCATTGCAGTCCACTCGACTGTCGACTGTACCTGCCTGGTGATTGTTCGCGCACTCGCAACCTAGTTTCCTTTATCTTAGTGACTTACATAGGTGACTATGGGGGTATACTGTGGTACCTAGGGAAGACATCGGGCCATCCTTTTTAGAGTATACCCAAAGGGCTCTTCTATATTCTATTTTCACTTGCACCGGTAAGTTTCTCTAGTGTTGGCTGGTGTAACTATTCTTCCAACTAGATAGTGGTCTACTTGTCTTATCTCATAGGATAGTTTTCTAGTGTGTGTTGGTATTTAATGTTAATAAAAATCCCTAGTGTGTTGTTTATCTTCTCACACCATGGAGGATCAGGAGATCCACCAGTCACAAAGACTTCTTGGCCTCCCACAGGTTAATCTGGAGCCACCCCAACCACCGCTAAGGCGAAGACTAAACCAGCAAGGGTCTTTTGAGGTGACCAAGCCACAAGAAACTGAGCTCGACCCATATCCAAGAGGATAACATTTTATTACGAAGGAACCAACCATTTTCAACCTCAGAGATGAAGCTCTTATTCTGCATAACCCTTTGATTACTGATCTATCGATGCCCATCATCGTACAAGTTAAACCTTACGATCATCAGGTAGTGTCACAAGTAATGATGGAGACAAATGCTGCTAATTCTCCATGGAATCCTCATATTCCCTCTACACCTGTCACTACAGGGGGTTTTCTACCTCCTAACCAACTGTCGCCAGTCCAGACCACTATGGTCTCGACTGCCTCTACCTCAAGCAATGGTCTGATTCTATCTATGGTGGCGATCACTACTCCTTTCACCTAGAGTGCAATAGGCCCTCCATTCTCATACGTGATGCCTGGATTTGGTACAAACTCTATCCTTTCCTACTCCACTCTAAAGAATTTAGTTTTGGGGTAAGGGAGCTCGAACGCTCCTCTGCAAGGATCCATGGGGGTCATTTTATCTCCCTAAAACACTTTCCATCATGGAGGGGTTCACATACCTCCTTCATCCCATTCGCTCAACAGTGCTCACCAGCACTTCATTGGGCCGAACGTAAACTATAGTTTTCTTCGAGATGGTATTCAAGGACTTCCTTATTATTGCATGTTGGTAGGTTCAACACTGTTCTCTTTGTTTAGTGGGTTTGGTAGAAACGTTTTCTTGTTAGCTGCCATCTCGGCTAGGGGCAACCTCGATTATAGAAAACAAAATCCTATGCAGGGTATTATTCCTACACAGGGGGAAAACTTGGGAATTCCTTCCTCACAAGGACTTTGAAATCAATGGTAGGGATCAGTTCCCTTGTTAGGGATGCTGACTAGGGGAAACCTCTTCCATAGCCAATGGAACCCCTGGAAAGGCTCAAGATCTATGTCCATTGGATTGGCAGGGGGAAACCCTTCCCAAAATCCTTGGAATACAATGCAAGCCCAATCTTTTACGTCCTATTACGGGAGTCATCTGATGACATCTCAATATGAACATAATACATACATTGGTCACGACCATGGTTATTACCAGAACCCTGACCAACAACCTAACTTTTCCTGGAAACCTAGTGCTAGCCAAACTTCGAGTTCCTTTTTTCCTAGTTATAATCAACAACCCAAATTACCATTTTTGGAAACTTTTCACTTGCCAGACTTGAAAAGGTTGTTAAACGACCCCATCTGTCATGATCTGCATTGGCCTCCCATGCCAACCAAGTTGCCTTCAGACATTCCAATGTTAGAAGCTAAACCTAATGAAGATCTAGACGATCATGTGACTACCTTCCATTTATGGTGCTCATCCAACTCTTTGAGAGATGACTACGTCCAGTTGCATTTGTTTCAACACACTTTCATTGGGAGTGTTGGGAAATGGTACATAGAGCTCGACCACTCAATATAATCTACCTTTGGTTAATTGGTAATGGATTTCTTAAACCATTTTCAATTCCCTGTGAGATACGATGTCGACAATGAGTTGGTGGCAAACTTTGAGCAGACAAAGGCATACCATATCTTAGATCACATCCGAGAATGGAGATGCTGGAAGAGTTTGATAAAAGTACTAGTCCCACCAAAATTCTTGCTTGAGTGGTTTCTTAAGTCTTTGGTACCACAGTTATCTAAAGATGTCGCAACGTCGAGGGTCTTTTAAGAAGAAGAAGCAATAATGAGAGCTCAACAACTAGAGCTGGTTTACTCTCAGTTTGGTTTACTTTATGATTTTTTTCCAGATGCACCACGACCGATACTTGACAAGACCAGACATATATATAGACCACATGCCAATGGTATTGTTGGTTTAGCACAAACGAATCTCGCTGATCAGATGTCGAATCAATTGCAAAAATTGTCAATACAGCAGATAGTGGCCGGCCAGACCATAGGTTTTGGCTGCTCCCCCTACTCAAATGTCGGATGTACACAGTGTGCAATTGACAAACCTAAAGGCCACCCAGTATCCTAACAGAAAGAAGAAACAACGAAAGAAGGGTAAGGGTGATAAGAAACCTACCAATAATTCTAGTGGCAGAAACAAAGAAAAGAAGAAGTTGAAGTATCTATGTAATCTTTGCATGGAAGACCATCCAACTCACCAGTGCCCTCGTCTTGCAGAGGCCCAGAATTTATTGGCACAACAACAACCTTCAGTGTTAATGAACCCATTCACACATGGGAAAAATTAAACTCAAGCCTCTTCGAGCACGGAAGGGGGAAGTCAAGGACCCCCTCTGTCTTCGAGTAATCCTTCACCTGTGAATGTGTACATGATGAAATGTAGCATTGATATAGAAAATGGGACACATGACTACAGAATTCCAAACACTATTGAGAAGGGTAAATGAGATAAAATCCCACCTCTTCCTCTCCATATTGAGAAGACATTGGGAGAAACAATGACATGCATCCCAAAAGACGCGTTAAAGAAAGATTCTCACAACCCAAATGCAAGGTCTTCCCAGAACTACTCTGTGGTGGAGGATTTGTCTCAAACCCCTTGTGCAATGTCTACTTTCAAATTCCTCTAGAGCTTCCCTTCACAGAGAAAGGCTTTGTTAGCTGCCTTAGGATCTGCTGAGACTTGTAATCTGCAAATGATCATGCTTGATATGACCAAGTTAAAGCATTGTCTCCCTTACCACGTGGAGTTTCAGATAGTAGTGGCTTACACCATGAAATATTTTACTCGGAACATTTTCCGCATGGTTATTGATGAGGGTGCCTCAACATGCGTGATGTATTTGGCATGTTGGAAGGCCATTGGCCAACTTTTTTTGTCTCTGTCACCTACTCTTCTTACCACTTTCTACAATCATTCGTTTCAACCACATGGAATCATCCCCTCTTTCCCCATGCATTTAGGGGGGAAGACCGTCTGCATCGAGTTTGAAGTGGTCAATGCGTCTATTGACTACAATCTCTTGTTAGGAAGGAATTTGACCTATGTTATGCAAGAAGTGGTCGTGACATTTTTCTAGATCTTGTTGTTTCCACAAGAGGGTCGGATCATGTCCATTGATCAGTTATCCTTCTCTCATCCTAACACTTCATCGGGGGTATCCATGGTCCTAATGATTGATAATACTTAGCCCAACATCGTCAATATAGGGGTTGGTTTGTGCCCACCTTTGATGGGTACTTTCAATTACCCACCTTCAAATGAAATGTCAAGTACATATCAGCTGTCCCTGACCACCCTAGGAATGAAATCTTTCAAATATCGTCATTTCAGACGACTTACTTTAATGATCCTTGGACTCTTCCTTCTCCATGAGCCGTGATGGAAGGGATAGGGCACCATGACATGGCCATGCCTTTTTCTACAATAGAATTTGCGTACTCTATAGTCCAACAAGCTTCCGCCGACCCCAATCCGACTCCCACACAACAGTTAGATCCGGTTCTTGAGCCTATTTGGGCTCAAGGTTCCCTCACTGATATTGATTCTTTAGAATTAATCTTACCCTCAGACGAGATTATTATTGAGGCAATGACTAGTCTGAAAATATTCTGGGATGATCTCCATCATAGATCTTATTTCCTCCCAGAGTTGAGAAGAAATGAAGCAGGGGAATTCACTCTGACTATGACCAGATATAGGGCTTGTCCTATAAATCCTTTGGCTATGCACGATGTTTACGCTAAAGGAAATATGGAAACCATCACTAAAAAAATACCTATTGATATCTCCAAAACCCCTGGCATCATGGAGAATGTCTTTGTCGGAGCGAACTGCTCTCCCGAGGAGATTCAATTGTACAAGGATTTATTTAAATAATTTTGCGACATGTTTTCTTGGTCTTATGAGGAAATTCCAGGAATATATCCAAGAATCATTGAACATGAAATCATGACATATCCTGATGCTAAGCCAATCCGACAGAAGCTTCGCCCAGTTAATCCTAGGAAAGCGACAGATATTAAGGCTGAAGTAGAGAAACTACTCAAAGCCGGTTTCATCTACCCCATTCAATTGACTCAATGGGTGTCAAATCTCATGCCAGTCAACAAAAATCAGGGTACGATTCATGTATGTATGGACTTCCATTATTTGAACAAGGCCTATCCAAAGGACAATTCCCACATGCCATTTATTGCCCAGATAGTCGACGAATGCACAGGTTGCGAGGATTTTTATTTCATGGATGGTTTTTCGGGATACAATCAGATACAGATCAAACTCGAAGACTAACACAAAACCGCTTTCATTTGTCCATGGGGTACGTTCGCTTATCAGAAGTTTCCTTTTGGTCTGAAAAATGTTGGAGCTACTTTTCAGCGGGCCATGTCTTTTTATTTCCATGACCTCAAATACATAGTCAAGGCTTATCTTGATGATTTATCATCACGATCACATAAGAGAGTTGATCATCCCACACACCTACAAATTATCTTTGAGCAATGTCGCTACTACCGGATTCGCTTGAATCCAAACAAATGAATTTTTTGCGTAACATCGGGTCATCTACTAGGTTTCATAGTTTCGACAACAGGGATCATGGTCGATCCTCTAAAGGTTGAGGTGATAGTTTAGTTTCCCCCCCTGTGCACAATCTCTCAGCTTCAAAGTTTACAGGGAAAATAAAACTTCTTACGGCGTTTCATCACAAATTATGCTGAGATCACAAAGGATTTCATGCATTTACTAAAGAAGGACATTCCTTTTCATTGGGGAGAATTTTCTCAGTTCTCTTTCAGAGCATTGAAACCTGCCCTCACGTCTGCCCCTTTGCTTCAGCCACCCAATTATAATAAAGATTTCTTGTTATACATGGTCACTGTAGAGTCGACCATCGGTATGGTCTTGGTTTAGGAAGATTATTTTCTCTCATAATACGTGATTTATTACCTCAGACGAGGCATGGTTGGACCAGAACTCAATTATTCCCACTTGGAAAAACTTTTGTTGGTAGTAGTTCATGTTGTCCAATGGTTCTGTCATTACATCTTGTTTCGCAAGACCACCATCCTTGTCATTGTGAATGTGTTTCAATACGTGTTGAAATGACGTGTAATCGGTGGAAATATCATTATATGGATAGTTATCCTCCAATAATTCAACTTGGATTTTGTTTCGATGAAATCCAAATAGTCGTTGGTCTTCACAGAACTCATCTCAAAACTTTCAGTCAAATCAGGTGATGTTATACCTGAGGAGTCACCTATCAAAGAAGACATTTTTTTTTATCACATCTTTGGATCCCTGGTATGGATATATACTAGTGTATATCTAGACTTTGAAGTTCCCCACCTCTGCTTCTTGTGATGAGTGTCTTTTTATATGCCATCAGGCCAAGAACTATCTCATACTCGAGGACACTCTGTATCGTCGAGGTGTAGATTTCATCCTTTGTCGATGTGTCACTCATGAAGAAGTGGAAATCGTGCTTAATGATTTCCACACTAGATAATGTGGAAGTCATCTATCTAGGTTGGAAATAACCCAAAATATTCTATGAGTCGGTTACTTTTGGTCGACATTAATCAAATATTGTGTTGAATCAGTCAAGAAGTGCCACCCATGTTAGATCTTCTCTCGAAAGATGAGGGCACACCCTATTCCATGTTTCCCATCATCACATTTGGTCCCTTCACAAAGTGGGGGATTGATTACACAACATGCAACCCCCCTTCAGCAAGGGGGCACCCTTATATCATCATAGCAGTAGACTACTTCTGAAAGTGAGTCAAGGATATGCCAACATTTAAAGATGATGGCGAGACAACATCTCTCTTTTTGTTTAACTAGATAATAGCAAGGTTCGATGTCCTGAGAGATATTGTCACTGACCATGGCAGTCACTTTCAAAATAAAATTATGTCCAAGTTAAAGTCAAAGCTTGATTTGCGGCAAGAACATTTTTCACCCTACTACCCACAAGTGAATGGTCAGGTGGAAGCTATGAATAAGTCCCTTAATACTATTCTACAACGAACGATCAATTCGGCCAAGTCAAATTGGCATTTGATGTTGTACTCCGCATTATGGGCCTACCAAACATTTGTTAAGACTACAACAGATTTCTCACCTTTTCAACTCGTTTATGGGATGGAAGCAGTCTTGCCTATAGAGTGTCAGATTCTATCTCTAAATTTGGTAGTACAATTATTTCCAGACACTTCACCTCTTGAAGAGCATTTATTATATCTTGACTAGCTTGATGAGTAGCGTTGGGATGTAGCCGTGGCTAATAAGGCTCACAAACAAAAATTCAAGTGTCAGTATGATTGGTCTGTTTGTCCTTGGATTTTCTTTGAAGGGGACCTTGTCCTAGTCTATGACCAATATAAGGATCCTCTGGGGGCAGGAAAGTTCAAACCCATGTGGTTTTGACCTTTCATTGTGAAGGAGGTTCTAAAGAAGGGAACTTATCGTCTGGAAGACTTTGAGGGAAATTCTTTGGCAGAGCCTAGAAATGGGCTCTACCTCAAGAAGTATTACTCGTAGGTGGGTCGCCTTGGGTGAGTTCTTGTACATATGTATATTTCTCATACATTTTATTTTTAGTTTTTGTCTTTTTGGTTTTATGGACATGTCATTTTTTGTTGTCATCTTTTTCACTGTGGTAGATGTCCAGTGAATTAGAGGTGTTCGTTCGGTTTGCAAACAGTGCTATCCAGCACACTCGGAGGCTTGCTTCTGCAGCTTGGGTGATTTTCACACCTCAAGACCAGTTGCTATCTTCAGGAGGTATCTATTTAGGTGACACCAAAAACAATGTCATTGAATATAGTGTAGTCTTAGATTTGATTCGTGACACTTTGTCACATGGTATATCTCACCTCCAAGTCTACTTAGAAACTTAGCTGGTTGTGTCCTTGTTAAATGGGGTTTACCACATTTACTATCCTACTCTACACCAACAGTTCTTGTTGGCACAGAGCTAGACCCAGGTTTCACGCTCAAGAGCGCACCAACAAACCCTAACTATTGTCCCTTTCGGCAACACTTCTGAAGCAGATGAAGTCTCACCCAAGGTAGAGGTAGGAGTGGTTGCAAGACTCATATGTCTACAACCTTAGCTAGGACAAAGATCTGTGATTATAACACTTAACAATTATCTAGCAAGGTTTATCTATAAATATTCAACCCTTATAGCACAAAGAATCATAGTATATACTTAGATTCATAAAGACTCAGCACTTAGATACAACAAGATAGATTAGATTCACCAGATCAAACTCTAAGCATATTATATATCAGATCTAACATTCATTCCTATCTCATAAGCACAAATCATAACTAAATATATTTAATCACATCAAGCACTTAACCAAGAAGGAGATAAACATATTAGGTCAAAGCATAGAGAAAAATACATAAAGTTACCATGGTTCACCCCCACCCTAGGGCTACGTCCACAAAGTATTCTTCTTTATATTATCTCGGTCAAGCAGTTATAGCACAAAGCTTTAATGACCCTTACTTCGTACAGGATAGAAGATCTGCGCAACTCGCTAGATCCTTCTTCCTTTCACTTCAGCACAAAACTACAACAACTTGCACTAATATTTTCAATCTCCTTACAATCATGCACATAGAACTTGCAATATACATCTAATCACACTGATCCAGTTACTAGCACTAAGCCTTTATCTATACATCACATAGATGTACTACCCTCTTCTACTTACATTGCCTAAGTATCTATTTATAGATTACAAAATGGGCCTAAGCGTGGGTAAGCCCATGGGCCGACATCAACTCAAAACCCTAAAGGGACCCAAAAATAGGTCTAGTTTCCCTAATTTTCTCTTCGCATTGTGCTCCATCTTTGGCAAGTTGTCACAGTCGAAAAAAGGTCAAATGTGACCAAGTATTCTTAAAAAATTGGTCAAGGTCCAACAAGCCCCCAACACTCACCTGTGACTCATCCTGAGTCACTCTCTTCTGATCAATTCTACCTTGAATGCCTCGAGCTTGGTTCGAGCTGCTTCGACCTGTTGCAGTACAAAAACCTCTTCCTCAGTGAATTTCTAGATCACTATGTCATTGAGCGGTCCTTCCAGGTGTTGTTCTGTAGTGATGACAACCTGTTCGAGTTTATCTCCCTGGCTTTCAAGTTCAGCGAATAGTTGGCATGACTTTTCTTGGATTGGCTAAAGTTGTTGGGAAACTTCCATCACTTTACTTTGCAGTGTATGTACCTGTTGTTGGGCTATGCATTGTTCTGCGAACCTCTTCATTTGTTCAAATGGGGTCAAAGTCTTTATCTATGCCTGTAGTGTGTCTGCATGCTGCCTTGCTTCTTGGAGTTGCACCTCTAATGTCTGCAATTATGGATTCTCTGCGAGGGTTTCATAAGTCTGGGAACTTCTAGCGCTCAATTGCTTTCATTCCAGGCCAAATGTTTTTAATCAGCCAACTACGCTTCGAGAAGTGGCCTCTCTCAAATATCTTATTTCTTGGGGGGTCTCGGGCACAGTGTGGATTTCCAGATCTGTAACGCATTGTTGGAGTTGTTGGATTACTTCTTCCAATTGGGTCACCTGTTGTGGGAGACGGTCTTCCATCTTCACTTCTATGACCATCACAGAGTGAAGTGCTTTGTGAACCCTTTCCTGTACTTCAAGTTGCTATGCTATCAACTGTGCCTTTTCCTCATCCCACTTTGCTGTCAGGGAAATATTTTCCCATTCTTCCTCACTATGTTGTTCTAGAAGTGATTTATGTGCTTGCATCAAAGCCTGGGTGGCTTGTGTTGTGTCTTCTTGAGCTCGTCAAAGGAGAGCTTTGACTTGATCAGCGATTTGGTGTAGATGAGTGGGCTCATTTCCTATTCCTAATGTTCTGCTTATCAAGGTCATTGTAGAAACTTCTTGACTGGACTGGAGTGTTTGATGCACTTCTTGGAGTTATCCCTTAATTCGGTTGAATATCTCCTCGTGCTTTTCTTCTTACTTTTCTACACGCTCTAGTGAAACATCATTTAGCACAGCAATTAAGAAGTCGAAGTCATCCAAGGTAAGGGTAGTTTTAAGCATGGTCTAGGTGGCCTTAGCTTGCTTTCGGGAGGAAGGTTTTGGTGGTGTAATCTTTATCTTCATAGAGGGATCCTCCTCCTCTCTAGGTGGAGTAACCTCACCTCTGTTTTGCTCAACTTTTGTGCCACCTAGCTCGTCACCATCACCTCCCTGTGCAGGTGAGATAGAAGTAGTCTTTGTGGACATGATAGGGATATATTCAACTTCGTCATCCTTCTTAGTCTTGCTTGGCCCAAGTGTATCTGGCATAGCTTCAGGGATTTCCTCATCGGACATGTCTGCAGGGTCTGCTGCAACAAGGAGGTCTGCTGACCATTCCTTGGTAATCTCCTCCAAGTCATCTTTTTCTAGCTTGTAGTAGGATTGGAGTTGTTGTTTATGCTCATCACTGTGCACTGTAACATAGGTGAAGTGGCGGTCTTCACTGAATTTCATCAAAGGTCTAAACCTATGAAGTGCATTTGGGGTGATTCACGATGTAGACTGAATTGCATTCTTCAGTTGGTTGAAATAGGTGTGGAAGGTAGCATTGAACTACCACTTCTTGTTCATGTCACTAGAGTACCACAACATATAGAACTTCGCAACTAGTGGTTCAAAAGGTTTGATCTCTGGAAAAGTGGCTCCCTCTAGTAGTCCCCAAGCGATGAAAGCGATGAGTATGAGCAACAGTGATGCGACAGTCCAACCATAAGTATCCGTCGTGGTAGCAAGAAAGAAACAACTTGACACATGCATTGACTTCCTGGTGTCTATCAAAGTGAGTGATCTTCATTATGTTGAGTAGTGTGGACTGCATGAGGTTCTAGGTCTAGGATTTATGCCTTTGGTCTTGGTTAAGTACTTGTGTGGAACTAACATGTTGTAGGTTTTGCGATATCCAAGGTTAAAATCATTAAATTTCAGTGCTATGAGCTTATCCTAGTCATCACATATTGCACACACCCCTTTCTAAAGATACGCAGTGATCAAGGTGTACTCAAAGTCTCTGGGTACACTGTTTTGGTTAATCTTGCCGCTCAAAGGTGGTATGTAAACCGAAAAAATGTGTGGGATCAGCTTGGTGTTTGCAATATCATCTTTATGCTTTGTTCTTGTCTCGGTCGTGGTTCTGGAAGGTCCTGCTCCACAAGCAGTGGAGGGAGAAGCTTGGACTCCTCCTGTTGATGATGCTTTTACACCTACAAACATCCTTCTTTCTGACATGACTCTCTCAGCCATTAAGTCAATCAAACTTCTTCAACTACTTTCTCAACAACGTTGAGCTTGTCCAACATACAAGCTTGGGTCCACTAGCTTAGGTGTGAAAATGAATTCAGATACTATAATGAACAGTATGGGAACAAGGAAATGATCGTAGGGTGAAGTAATCTCAAGTTTCGAGCTCAAATTCTCATTTAGAAAAAGTATTTTTGATGCGTGGTGCGATGAACTAAGTAGGGAAACTTAGCAACGGTCAGCTTGCAATGAATAAGAGGCTGCATTAACTGATGTTGTGTCCATATGGCGTGGTCTAATGGTCTAGTGGTGAGCAATAAAGGTGTTTTTAACCATTCAGAGTGGAATTTAAATGGTTATATTGGCTTCCAACAACTATATTTTTGTGCCATGGTGAAGTGTCATAGGTCATTGTTCTGATATCCTGACGAAGCTCGATTCCTGTGATTTTTCCTTCTGCGAAGTTTCCTCTAGAGTCTTCTATAACTTTCCAATTCTGGCCCTCTTCTTGCTTAGCTTCCTAGCCTTTTTCCCAGTAATCTTTGTCTTGGCCATCCTTTTTCCATTCTGATTCTTATCTTCTCTTGACATAGTCACTTCGCGCTGCTTAGGTTCTTTCTTCAGATCCAAAGGTAATACTCCTTCATCATATGGATTAGGCATTGCGGTCTTCTATGGTGCCTCTAATTCTTTTATAAATTTGATACCAAAGTCCCTGGTGTTCAATGGATTAGGTATGTTCTCTTGTTCTTTCATCAAGTAGGAGATCCTTCTAGACATAAATTCCATGAGTTCTTGCTTCTTCTGTTCTAGAGCATCCTTTTGTTATGTTCTTTGGATCTAGTATTTTTCAATCCATATCCTGCCTAAAAAAGCTGGAAATGGGGCATGGTCCTCAATAAATTTAATAATTTTCAATTCTTCCTCTGTCGAAGTTCCATGGGTACTCATAGCTATCTGGGTAATTCTACCACATAGGGTTACCATTTTTCCTTTAAACAATCTGATGGSGCCTAGTGAAGGGACCAGAGCATGACTTCCTAGGGTTTCCCAAGTGCTTTATGTCATAATGTTCATTGGTGTTCCCTCATCCAGAGCAYAGTCAATGTCAAAGTCTYCTATTCTTACTTCAATTTTCTCCTTTTCTTTGAATATCTCTGACAAACTAACATCCTTATGGTCATCTAGGGTTTCTTTTATTTTTAGTAACATGATCTCTRATTCTTTCTGGGGTTCTTCTATAATTTTAGTCTCTTGATCTCCTTCAGAGTTTGCTTGTTCCATATTCATATTTTCAAGTCTAGAAATCATTCTAGGGAAATCCAATACTTCATGGTCCATAGCTCTACAACAGAGGCATATAGGGTTTCTCCCAGGGCATTCCTCAACAAGATGTCCTGGTCTTCTACAATTGTAGAAAAAATTTAATCCTCTCTTTCTTTTAAATGACCCCCAACCTCTTCTACACTGCATGCTAGGATCATAAGGGCTAGCCTGCAAAAGTTTCTTTCTAGGGTCTTGCATCCATTGGTTAGTCCAAAAATTCTTTCTATTGATAGGTATAACATATCTTTCATTATTTATATTCATATCAAACTTTCTTTTATCTAACAATGCTCCAGTTTTTAAGCTGAGACAATCAAGCATACCTAAATCCATACGTTAGAAGTAAAAATTTTCACTTATTTTCTTCCACGAGGCACAAAGCTTTCAGATCTAAAACTTGAACTATTCTTACCTTTACTAGAGGCTAGAGATTACAGATATTACCTATTTTCTATAGAAATTTCTTTCTTAGGGCACAAGTGTTCATATCTCACTTCTTTTCTTCAGTATCAACCTCTTTTCTTACAGATCTGACCTCTTTCCTTCAAATCTAACCTTTCTTTCTCGACACAAAGCTTCGCAGGTCAAGTAGAATATTACACACTAGGGAAACATATCTACGCACAGAGCTTATTTCACACAAATATTTTTCTTCTTTATTTCCCAACAATCATAGTTTCAGGTCCTGACAACGAAACCATTTTTTGGCACAAAGGCAAACCCAAGGTTAACGCTCAAGAGCGCACTAACAAACCCTAACTATCGGCATTTTCGGAAACACCTAGGAATCAAATGAAGTCTCACCCAAGCTAGAGGTAGGGGTGGTTGCAGGACTCAGATGTCTACAACCTTAGCTGGGACACAGATTTGTGATTATAGCACTTAGAAATTATCTAGAAAGGTTTATCTATCAATATTCAACCCTTACAGCACTTTGTTGTTAGCGCAAAGCATTGCAGTATATACTTAGATTCAAGAAGACTTAGCACTTAGATATAGCAATATATATTGGATTCACCAGAGCAGACACTAAGCATCTTATATATCAGATCTAACATTCATTCCTATCTCAGAAGCACAAAGCATAACTAAATCTATTTAATCACATCAAGCACTTAGCCAAGAAGGAGATAAACACATTAGGTCAAATCATAGAGCACAATACACAAAGTTACTATGGTTCACCCCCACCCTGGGGCTACGTCCATAAAGTATTCTTCTTTATATTATCTCGGTCAAGTGGTTACAACACAGAGCTTCAATGACCCTTACTTCGCATAGGACAGAAGATCTACGTAGCTCACTAGATCCTTCTTCCTTGCACTTCAACAAAAAACTACAACAACTTGCACTAAGATTTTCAATCTCCTTACAATCATGCACAGAGCACTTGCAATATACATTCGATCACACAGTTCCAGTTACTAGCACTAAGCCTTTATCTATACATCACATAGATGTACCACCCTCTTCTACTTACATTGCATAAGTATCAATTTATATATTACAAAATGGGCCTAAGTGTGGGTAAACCCACAGGCCGACATCAATCCAAAACCATAAAGGGACCCAAAAATAGGTCTCATTTCCCTAATTTCCACTTTGCATTGCACTCCATCTTTGGCAAGCTGTCGTAGTTCCAAAAACGGTCAAATATGACCAAGTATTCTTCAAAACTTGGTCAAGGGCCAACATTTCCTTAGGGTACGTCTCTTAGAAAAAAGCTTTGATTACATTACGTATATCCATGTTCCTAGGAGTTTGAATCAAATAACATATACTCTAGCTAATCATGTATTAGATTGGCATATTGCACACATGTAATAAAAAACACACACACACACATGTAAATACATTTGTAAATAAATGTAATCCATAAGATATAGGAATATGTAAATAAATATATATATATCGAAAAATATTAGAGTACATACATGGGTGCAAGTGCCTCAAAAATATGTCTAGTAAGAGTCACGGGGGTTATGCCCTAAAAAATATACAAAAGTTGCCCTCGACACGTGAGTAGTCTAGCCTAGCTAAGGGCGGGGCCTGTTGGCCCTACCATAGTGAACTATGGCATTTTCCAAATGCCAAAAGAGCTGTACATAGGTCCATGGCACCCCAACCATGTTAGGTTGAATCGATGGTGGAATATCCTCAATCTCTTCCATAGAAACTGCGCGAGTGAGCGCAGTGAGGTTCCGCTCCACCCGTCTCAATACTCTCTCAACCTCTCCGACTAGAGGCCCCCCTGTTGTTGCTGCTGGTCCAGTGGCTACAGTTGGTCCTGCCTCTAGTTGAGGACACCGTCTAGTCCTTGATAAGTCTACTGGACGCATTGGTCCCACATCTGTACATAACAAATACACAGTTGTCAGATACTATGATATAAAAAAAAGATGATATATATAAAGAGAAATAAAAATTAAATAACTTTGAAAAAAAAACATACCTATCTCTCCTCGATCACCTCCGGGAGGTACACGCATATCTGTATCCCTAGAATAGTTAATCCCAGCATAGGGGTAGTCCTCTATTGCTGGAATCGATCGTTCCCACCAGTCAAAACATTTATCATCAAAGGCCTCTATGGTCCTTCCACCCCCTTGTCATGGTAGCAATGCCACCCATCTACATAGTGTTGGGAGGAAGGCCTCATGCCCTCATGCTATCTCTCGTTGACTAAGACTGGGTACCCTCTCAAAGAAGAAGAAAGAGCATAAAACAATCCTGAAACCAAAGTTCTGGTTCTCCTGCACACGACACTCTGTCAATTGTTTCTTCATGCATGCCAGCATGGTTATGCTCCAGTCGAACACTCATGAATTTAAGCAATGTACTGCACAATTCATGTGCGCCCAAGAGGCCTGATGTAAGTGTTTATGGATAAATCCGTAAGTGCGGACACAAACCGATCTCCCTAGATCCACCTGGATCTAGAACAAAACATGACAGAATAGGACGCTTTCCTTAAGTTTTAAATAT
>JZKD02S1886406.1:35545-58704 GCA_000966675.3 Picea glauca | reverse complement strand
GGTTTCCAGGTGAAAAATCTCTGTGTAATGTTTGTATTTGCCATTGTATCTTTTCTGTTCTTTTCTGAATATCAGTTTGCAGTAGATATTGTACAAGGTTAGAATTTACATTTTCTTCATGTGGGCATATGCGATCTGTCCTAAGAAATCCCACTTACACATAGGGATGACCTTTTAAAAGGTTAGCACCCCCCAAAAAAACAAAAGGAAATGAAAAAAAGAAGAATTGAAATGCAGGAGGGGCTAATTTGTACTTACTTGGTCCAAGCAAAAGTTTGTTTCATCCACTGAAGCTCCAAGAATCAACTCTTTTGGCACAGGGGTGTTTTTTACTTTTCCATCAATTCTCAATTTACAATGGTGATAATGAGCTGCCAACTTCCATTTATAGACCTTTTGGCCCCTTTTTGCCATTTTTTGGACCCTTTTGTCATTTTTTCTAGCCTGAAAATCATCTAGTGTGGTTCTCAAATTTCTTTTGGGATGTTACGATACTTTTTACTTTTGGTTCGGTGAATTTTTTTTAGAGTTGGGGCACTTTTAAGGTCTTTTTGGTGAAAAGTATTTTTTCCAACTTTGTGCTTTTAAGATAGGATTCCACCTCTACTTGTTGCACCTCGATGTCTTTTTTACTTTTCCATAGGATCGATCCCATCGAACTATGACATAGAACCCTCACTCCTGCTCTAGAAGTGTCATGATTTAGTGGTAGAGCCTACATTCACATGGATTCCCTAGGTAGATCCTAGTTGCATTTTGGCGTCCATGTCGTTGCTAATGATTTTAGGCTCGGGAGTCCTTTTAGTCCTATATTGATTACGAGTTTAGGCCTTCACATGTGAGATATGTTATCACTCTTGGTTTCACCCTCGGGACTCCCAAAAAAATGGGTCTTCTTTTAAGTCCTTTTTAGACCCTCTAAACTTCAAAATATTATCGAGCGATCTTGTTTCCCTTCATGCTCGCCAAACTAAAATTTGAAGGCACGTATATCTGACGGTAGTTTACCGCTTTTTCGGTCCGGATGGTAAAATGTATGGAAAAAGGTATACTCTAGGAGCCTCGGTTCTCTAGAAGAGTATTCTCAGGTATAAATTTAACCATTTTTCGGACCTGAGGGACTAAATTTATGAAAAAGGAACCCCAATGGAGTCCATAGTTAAGCTCTTTTCAGACTCCCTAAAATTGAAAAGGTGGCCAAGTGACCTTGTTTCTTCACACTTGTTAAATTGGTCCAGAAGAACATCCCTTTTGGAGTCCATAGTTAAGCTCTTTTCAGACTCCTTAAAAATGAAAATATTGTCGATTGATCTTGCCTTTGTCACACTTGTTAAAATGGTTCTGAATAGACATATGTTCAGTGCTAGTTTACCCCCTTTTTACGCTGACTAGACTACCTTCGAAAAAGGTACCCCAGTGGAGTCTTCTTTTATGCTTTTTTAGACTTTCTAAAAATGAAAAACCGTGGATCTTACCTTATCTGGGCTCGTTAAAATTACACCAAAGGATGTTATCATTGTGTCTTATTAATCGCATTTTCATCCCTACGTCTTTGGCCTAATGTCGGCTTCATGTTCCTCTCAAGTGAACCATATGAAGCATGCCTTATATGCAAGCCTTGGAACACTTTGCCTCTGCATCTTGACACCTTGACCCATGGAGGATTTTTCCTGAGTGTCCTTTTCCTACATATGTCCCCTTGCTCTAAGCATCAGTGTGTTCCTTACACTTGGAACTAGTATGTATGCAACACTCGTTCCTCCTTTGTAATGTAGCATTCTTTTATTCTTTTTCAATCTTTCCAAAATTATTGAAAAAAGACAAAAAAAATAAATATACCCCAAAAAGAGGAAGGGAAATGTATTTTCTTTTGTTGACAACATAATGAGTTTCCCTTGGACAAAGCACATCCTTCTATTTGTTTGTCAAGATGTAGGATTCAATATGACCTTAGGAAGTTGTTCTTGCTACATAGAGTTGTGTCCTCCTCCATTTGGTTATCCTTCCAAACATATGGAGAGTTTGTGTTGCCTCCTACATCGTGAAATTACGTCAATTCCATGCTACCTGAGTCTCATCTTTTTTCGTGTTTTTGTCCAAGGGAAGTTTTACTAAACTTGAGTTGGCCCTTCTACAGTTTGTCTCTTGTCCTCATGCCCGACTACCCTGAAATTCCAATCAAGTCCTTTCTCAAAATAAATGAAGTTATCTGCCCAACCACCGAGATCCTCTTGTATGTTCCCGACAAACCATCGAAGACCTTTGGGTAGTGAAGTCGTACATTGATATTACACTCCTACCCAAGTTTTGAATATTTTGAAGTTGTGCCTCGAGCTCTAAAGACCTCATCTCCATCCATCAAGTGTCATTGGCTTCTTGAATATGGATACTATACATGTATATATTTTGATTTTGAGATGTAGATCTGATGTCTACTACTCGTGACTCCACTTTATATAGTTATATGAAATGGATTTGTAGTGTATTTGATTGCCAACCATGATTTTATTTCGTCCCAAGCATGGGTATGCCCACCTCGGTGAGACAAATTGTTATTTTGATTATGGAACCTCCTGAACTCTGGTCCCTAGGCTCACTCGCTTCGTATGTTGGTGAATATTTGTAATATATTTCGGCCATCAGATGATATTCTAACCTCACACATTAGGGGGAATCTATTATAACCCTAAATTTCACTAGACATGTATACCTGGCATTAGGCCATCTTACTTGCTATCTTTGTCAAGCCATCACTAAACAAATTTTCTAAAAAACGATTTTTTTGAAGGTGTATGTGCCCTGCACCACTACTGCTCACATACACAATCTTGCTGCACCACTACAGCCTGCGTACATTCACAAAAAGCGTGAAAAATGAAAATTGCAAAGGAATACAGGTTTTTGGGTCGTTACCTAATCAGTTGATAGCCCATAGCTAGTCACCCCAACCATTACTATCTTTATGGCCTATAAAAGAAGGTGTTGGGGTACCATTCCAAAAAGAAGCATGAGAGCATAGAAACTCTTCCCATTTCAGTACTCCCCCTTTGCCCCAATATTTTGTAGCCACATTGTGAGTTTGAGCCAGAATTCCTTCTTCCTCCATTACAAACCCTTGACATTTCCTTAGAGAGAACTGAAGAGGAGAAGAATACGTGGAAGAAGTTGGTGCATGGTGAATGGGAGCCTAGGACCAAGTTTGAGGAGCATTTTCTAGTCTCATATTGTAAATGAATTTTGTGAGATTAATATAAAGAAATAATTTGTCCATCCTGCCAAATGATGTCTTAAATATTTATGATTTGTTTACATGTTTTGTTATGATGTCTTACCCACTAATCCTTATATAGAATTCATGCGTGTAGTTTCTTGTTTTTCTTTTTGTGAATGCAGGTTGACCTTGGGAGGATATCTGTAGTCGAGAAACAACTAAGTGCAAAGGGATCGACACTGGACGCGGAGTTTAAGGTATTCCTACCAGACCCCTATACTTTGTATTTTATGTATGATTGTGGGGTAATGACAGGATAGTTGTTAAAAATAGGAGACTTTATACTTTGGAATTTAGAGTTTAGAGGGGTTTTCCTGCTATAGTAGTGCCCATCCAACCTCACAAGCAAAAATGATCACTTCTCTTCTAAAAGAGTTCATGATTTATTACAATAAAACAACACCATACAACTTATAGGACAATAAAATGGTATAGAAATTCAACAAAATATTGGAGCGTGGATTAACCAAAATGTTCTCAATTAATAGGGATGATTGGGATAAAATTATCCTTGAAGTTTTATGGGATTATTGGACTATCAAAAAAACCTTAACAAAGAACACATCATTTAATTTGATGTATAGTTGGAGGCAATGATTCCATTATAATATCTAATACCAATCCTATGAGTGTCCATGTAAATGAATATGTTTGAAATGAAACAAATATAGGATATGATGGATGTGTTGGTAAAGTTAGAAGAATGTGGGTTTCTAGATGACTACCATCAAATGGTTCAAAAACAACATCAAAGGACCTGACATGATCAACACATCTAAAACAATCATTTTTGAAATGGGGATTTGTTGTTAATGTACAACACTCAATTTGAAATCACTCTAGGAAGTTCAAAATGCATTCACAGGGACCCTACAAGGTGGTGTATATCATAAGAGAACAAACGGTGTAGTTTGCATAGTTAAATAGAGAACTAAAAAGGATATGGATTAATGATGCACACTTGAATCACTATGTATCCCCAACCCCCATGGAACCACCATGAACTCTTGGTGGGGGGGTTAGTGTACCATAGAATAATCGAATTTTCAAATCTATTTATAGCCATGTATTTTTCATTTACATTTATTTTGTTGTTTGTCACTATATATATCTAGTAATAATAAGTCAAAATAGAACTTGAGCTATGAAAACTTAACAATAATCTTCCATAGCAAATCCTTGAGGTTGTGATGTCTTGTAAGTTACCAGATGTAATATAATTTGCAGAAACATAAATATTTAGCAGATATCAATGGAGAAACAAAATATTGAGAAGAGCAATACCAGAAATAATATCCTTATTTAAAGAAAGCAATGTTCACTTGTCTCTTTAAGGGGGAAACCTCTAGAAAAGATTATCTCTTTTACAAAAAATCTCAAGACAAATCTTCCTCATTCCTCCTACTCTTATTTACAATAATTATCTATTCTAAAGATCACTCTATAGGAAGATATTTCTAGAAGCAAAATCTTCTATTGGGTCTTCTTACATTGACTTGTTCACATTTATTAAACATGAATTATTAACTAATGTCGGCCTTTATTACATGGAAAATATATTATTCTATCTATGTGAGGGGTTAGGGAGATTAGGTCCCTAACATACCCTCCCCCTTGAAAATTATCCTTGTCCTCAAGGCTTAAGATGAGGAAATTTCTACAAAATGGTAGTCATATCCCAGGTGGAATCTTCTAGTCAAGTATCCTTACAATGAACTAAAACTTCATGGATGGTGCAATAATGAAGATGACTCTTTCATTGTTCCAATAATTATTTTGGCTACAGATAATAGGAACCTTATTCATCCAACTCTGGTATATTGGTCTGGGTGTGGCACTTGGTGTGAATAACTTTCTTTAGGAATGAGACATGAAAACTAGGATGTAGCTTAGAGTGACTAGGAAAAGCTAACTGATAGGCCACTGGTTCCATGCATGTGATAATATTATAAGGACCATAAAATTTGGGAGAAAGTTTCTGACACTGTTGGGATTTGAGTGAAGTCTACTTGTATGGTTGTATATGGAGAAAAACCTAATCCCCTTTAGAAAAATGACATTCAGAATGACCTTTATCTACCTATTTCTTCATGTAGTTATGATCCATGACCAAATTTTCTTTTAGAGTATGGATAATGGTCATGCAGATTGTAATATTTTGTTCCACCTCCTAAACCTTAGAGACAATCAACATGTATGGGAGAATCAATGGAGGATTTTTTCCATAGAATACTTTAAAGGGAGTCATGTGAGTCATAGTATGATAAGAGGTGTTGTACCACCATTCAGCTAGGGGTAACCATTGAACCCATTGATGTTCTCAGTCAGATGCAAAAAAAAACAAATATGTTTCCAAACAATTGTTGACCACTTTTGTTTGGCCATCAGTATGGGGATGATAGATTGTGTTGAGATGTAATTGGGTTCATTGGAGCCTGAATAATTCTTACTAGAAATTGTTGGTAAAAGTTGGATCATAGTCAGAAATAATAAAATGAGGCATTCCGTGGAGTTTGAATATATTATCCATAAAACATTGAGCAATTGTGGATATTGTGATTGAGTGTTGAAGAGAAAGAGAATATTTGGAAATACAATCCACTACCACCATGATGATTGACTTATTGCCTGATTTGGGTATGACAACAATGAAATCAGTAGAAATATCCATCCAAATAGTGGGTCGAAGTAGAAGTGGTTGGAGTTTTCTAGGAGGTTTGACACTCTCTCCCTTATTGCATTTACATGTATGAAATTCAGCCACAAAGGTGTAGATTCCCTATTTCATACCATCCTAGAAAAAGGAATGTTTGACCCATTCATATTTTTTGGTAAAACCTAAATGGAATGATTTAGGTGAAGCATGAAAATCAGAGAGCACCTTGGATTTAAGGGTTGACTATTTTATTAAATAAAGGAAACATTTATAGGGAACGCTTCATTGTGCCAAGAGTACCATGGACCATCTTGGGGATCATGTTGCAGTTTTTGGATTAGGCTAGAAATTTNAAAAAGGTATACTCTAGGAGCCTCGGTTCTCTAGAAGAGTATTCTCAGGTATAAATTTAACCATTTTTCGGACCTGAGGGACTAAATTTATGAAAAAGGAACCCCAATGGAGTCCATAGTTAAGCTCTTTTCAGACTCCCTAAAATTGAAAAGGTGGCCAAGTGACCTTGTTTCTTCACACTTGTTAAATTGGTCCAGAAGAACATCCCTTTTGGAGTCCATAGTTAAGCTCTTTTCAGACTCCTTAAAAATGAAAATATTGTCGATTGATCTTGCCTTTGTCACACTTGTTAAAATGGTTCTGAATAGACATATGTTCAGTGCTAGTTTACCCCCTTTTTACGCTGACTAGACTACCTTCGAAAAAGGTACCCCAGTGGAGTCTTCTTTTATGCTTTTTTAGACTTTCTAAAAATGAAAAACCGTGGATCTTACCTTATCTGGGCTCGTTAAAATTACACCAAAGGATGTTATCATTGTGTCTTATTAATCGCATTTTCATCCCTACGTCTTTGGCCTAATGTCGGCTTCATGTTCCTCTCAAGTGAACCATATGAAGCATGCCTTATATGCAAGCCTTGGAACACTTTGCCTCTGCATCTTGACACCTTGACCCATGGAGGATTTTTCCTGAGTGTCCTTTTCCTACATATGTCCCCTTGCTCTAAGCATCAGTGTGTTCCTTACACTTGGAACTAGTATGTATGCAACACTCGTTCCTCCTTTGTAATGTAGCATTCTTTTATTCTTTTTCAATCTTTCCAAAATTATTGAAAAAAGACAAAAAAAATAAATATACCCCAAAAAGAGGAAGGGAAATGTATTTTCTTTTGTTGACAACATAATGAGTTTCCCTTGGACAAAGCACATCCTTCTATTTGTTTGTCAAGATGTAGGATTCAATATGACCTTAGGAAGTTGTTCTTGCTACATAGAGTTGTGTCCTCCTCCATTTGGTTATCCTTCCAAACATATGGAGAGTTTGTGTTGCCTCCTACATCGTGAAATTACGTCAATTCCATGCTACCTGAGTCTCATCTTTTTTCGTGTTTTTGTCCAAGGGAAGTTTTACTAAACTTGAGTTGGCCCTTCTACAGTTTGTCTCTTGTCCTCATGCCCGACTACCCTGAAATTCCAATCAAGTCCTTTCTCAAAATAAATGAAGTTATCTGCCCAACCACCGAGATCCTCTTGTATGTTCCCGACAAACCATCGAAGACCTTTGGGTAGTGAAGTCGTACATTGATATTACACTCCTACCCAAGTTTTGAATATTTTGAAGTTGTGCCTCGAGCTCTAAAGACCTCATCTCCATCCATCAAGTGTCATTGGCTTCTTGAATATGGATACTATACATGTATATATTTTGATTTTGAGATGTAGATCTGATGTCTACTACTCGTGACTCCACTTTATATAGTTATATGAAATGGATTTGTAGTGTATTTGATTGCCAACCATGATTTTATTTCGTCCCAAGCATGGGTATGCCCACCTTGGTGAGACAAATTGTTATTTTGAATATGGAACCTCTTGAACTCTGGTCCCTAGGCTCACTCGCTTCATATGTTGGTGAATATTTGTAATATATTTCGGCCATCAGATGATATTCTGACCTCACACATTAGGGGGCATCTATTATAACCCTAAATTGCACTAGACATGTATACCTGGCATCAGGCTATCTTACTTGCTATCTTTGTCAAGCCATCACTGAACAAATTTTCTAAAAAACCATTTTTTTAAAGGTGTATGTGCCCTGCACCACTACTGCTCACATACACAATCTTGCTGCACCACTACAGCCTGCGTACATTCACAAAAAGCACGAAAAATGAAAATTGCAAAGGAATACGGGTTTTTGGGTCGTTACCTAATCAGTTGATAGCCCATAGCTAGTCACCCCAACCATTACTATCTTTATGGCCTATAAAAGAAGGTGTTGGGGTCCCATTCCAAAAAGAAGCATGAGAGCATAGAAACTCTGCCCATTTCAGTACTCCCCCTTTGCCCCAATATTTTGTAGCCACATTGTGAGTTTGAGCCAGAATTCCTTCTTCCTCCATTGCAAACCCATGACATTTCCTTAGAGAGAACTGAAGAGGAGAAGAATACGTGGAAGCAGTTGGTGCATGGTGAATGGGAGCCTAGGACCAAGTTTGAGGAGCATTTTCTAGTCTCATATTGTAAATGAATTTTGTGAGATTGATATAAAGAAATAATTTTTCCATCCTGCCAAATGATGTCTTAAATATTTATGATTTGTTTACATGTTTTGTTATGATGTCTAACCCACTAATCCTTATATAGAATTCATTCTTGTAGTTTCTTGTTTGTCTTTTTGTGAATGCAGGTTGACCTTGGGAGGATATCTGCAGTCGAGAAACAACTAAGCGCAAAGGGATCGACACTGGACGCAGAGTTTAAGGTATTCCTACCAGATCCCTATACTTTGTATTTTATGTATGATTGTGGGGTAATGACAGGATAGTTGTTAAAAGTAGGAGACTTTATACTTTAGACTTTAGAGTTTAGAGGGGTTTCCCTGCTATAGCAGTGCCCATCCAACCTCACAAGCAAAAACGATCACTTCTCTTCTGAAAGAGTTCATGATTTATTACAATAAAACAACACCATACAACTTATAGGACAATAAAATGGTATATAAATTCAACAAAATATTGGAGCGCGGATTAACCATAATGTTCTCAATTAATAGGGATGATTGGGATAAAATTATCCTTGAAGTTTTATGGGCTTATTGGACTATCAAAAAAACCTTAACAAAGAACACATCATTTAATTTGATGTATAGTTGGAGGCAATGATTCCATTATAATATCTAATACCAATCCTATGAGTGTCCATGTAAATGAATATGTTTGAAATGAAACAAATATAGGATATGATGGATGTGTTGGTAAAGTTAGAAGAATGTGGGTTTCTAGATGACTACCATCAAATGGTTCAAAAACAACATCAAAGGACCTGACATGATCAACACATCTAAAACAATCATTTTTGAAATGGGGATTTGTTGTTAATGTACAACACTCAATTTGAAATCACTCTAGGAAGTTCAAAATGCATTCACAGGGACCCTACAAGGTGGTGTATATCATAAGAGAACAAACGGTGTAGTTTGCATAGTTAAATAGAGAACTAAAAAGGATATGGATTAATGATGCACACTTGAATCACTATGTATCCCCAACCCCCATGGAACCACCATGAACTCTTGGTGGGGGGGTTAGTGTACCATAGAATAATCGAATTTTCAAATCTATTTATAGCCATGTATTTTTCATTTACATTTATTTTGTTGTTTGTCACTATATATATCTAGTAATAATAAGTCAAAATAGAACTTGAGCTATGAAAACTTAACAATAATCTTCCATAGCAAATCCTTGAGGTTGTGATGTCTTGTAAGTTACCAGATGTAATATAATTTGCAGAAACATAAATATTTAGCAGATATCAATGGAGAAACAAAATATTGAGAAGAGCAATACCAGAAATAATATCCTTATTTAAAGAAAGCAATGTTCACTTGTCTCTTTAAGGGGGAAACCTCTAGAAAAGATTATCTCTTTTACAAAAAATCTCAAGACAAATCTTCCTCATTCCTCCTACTCTTATTTACAATAATTATCTATTCTAAAGATCACTCTATAGGAAGATATTTCTAGAAGCAAAATCTTCTATTGGGTCTTCTTACATTGACTTGTTCACATTTATTAAACATGAATTATTAACTAATGTCGGCCTTTATTACATGGAAAATATATTATTCTATCTATGTGAGGGGTTAGGGAGATTAGGTCCCTAACATACCCTCCCCCTTGAAAATTATCCTTGTCCTCAAGGCTTAAGATGAGGAAATTTCTACAAAATGGTAGTCATATCCCAGGTGGAATCTTCTAGTCAAGTATCCTTACAATGAACTAAAACTTCATGGATGGTGCAATAATGAAGATGACTCTTTCATTGTTCCAATAATTATTTTGGCTACAGATAATAGGAACCTTATTCATCCAACTCTGGTATATTGGTCTGGGTGTGGCACTTGGTGTGAATAACTTTCTTTAGGAATGAGACATGAAAACTAGGATGTAGCTTAGAGTGACTAGGAAAAGCTAACTGATAGGCCACTGGTTCCATGCATGTGATAATATTATAAGGACCATAAAATTTGGGAGAAAGTTTCTGACACTGTTGGGATTTGAGTGAAGTCTACTTGTATGGTTGTATATGGAGAAAAACCTAATCCCCTTTAGAAAAATGACATTCAGAATGACCTTTATCTACCTATTTCTTCATGTAGTTATGATCCATGACCAAATTTTCTTTTAGAGTATGGATAATGGTCATGCAGATTGTAATATTTTGTTCCACCTCCTAAACCTTAGAGACAATCAACATGTATGGGAGAATCAATGGAGGATTTTTTCCATAGAATACTTTAAAGGGAGTCATGTGAGTCATAGTATGATAAGAGGTGTTGTACCACCATTCAGCTAGGGGTAACCATTGAACCCATTGATGTTCTCAGTCAGATGCAAAAAAAAACAAATATGTTTCCAAACAATTGTTGACCACTTTTGTTTGGCCATCAGTATGGGGATGATAGATTGTGTTGAGATGTAATTGGGTTCATTGGAGCCTGAATAATTCTTACTAGAAATTGTTGGTAAAAGTTGGATCATAGTCAGAAATAATAAAATGAGGCATTCCGTGGAGTTTGAATATATTATCCATAAAACATTGAGCAATTGTGGATATTGTGATTGAGTGTTGAAGAGAAAGAGAATATTTGGAAATACAATCCACTACCACCATGATGATTGACTTATTGCCTGATTTGGGTATGACAACAATGAAATCAGTAGAAATATCCATCCAAATAGTGGGTCGAAGTAGAAGTGGTTGGAGTTTTCTAGGAGGTTTGACACTCTCTCCCTTATTGCATTTACATGTATGAAATTCAGCCACAAAGGTGTAGATTCCCTATTTCATACCATCCTAGAAAAAGGAATGTTTGACCCATTCATATTTTTTGGTAAAACCTAAATGGAATGATTTAGGTGAAGCATGAAAATCAGAGAGCACCTTGGATTTAAGGGTTGACTATTTTATTAAATAAAGGAAACATTTATAGGGAACGCTTCATTGTGCCAAGAGTACCATGGACCATCTTGGGGATCATGTTGCAGTTTTTGGATTAGGCTAGAAATTTTCGGGTCTTGCAACCATTCCTAGTGAATACCATGAATCTAGTTGGTGACAATGAATGAGATGGAAAATAGGGACCCTTATTCTTCATATTTATTGGAGAAGACATCAACCACCACATTTTCTTTTCCCTTCTTGTACATAATGTCATAATCATAGACAAACAACTTGGTCACTCATTTTTGTTGCTCCATGGATGAAATTAGTTGTTCCAGGAAGTACTTGAGGCTTTGATGATCCATTTTAATTTTTGAAGAGTTTTCCCAATAGACAAGGGTGCCAACGATCCATTACATGAAAAATATCCAACCTTCTCATATATCGATTGGCACAAATGTCACTCCAACAATTGTTTGTTATTCAAAGCCAAAGATCGTCCATCTTGCATGAGGACTGCTTTGATTCCTCTCCTTGCCGCATCACATTCTAGAACAAAGGTCATGTTGAAGTCATGTAGGGATAGTATAGTAGTATTTCACGATTCTTTCAAAGCTTGGAAGGATTGGTCAGTTATTGGAGTCCAACTGAAAGCATTATTTTTAAGGAGAGTTGTTATAGGAGCTATAATTTTTCCATAATTCTGAAAATAACTTGTGATAATATCCCATTAAACCCCAAAAACCATGCATACTTTTAAGAGTTTTAGGGTGAGGCCAATTATGCATAGCTTTAATTTTCTTAGGATCCTCCCTTAAACCATACTTACCAACAATATGACCCAACTACTCAACTTCAAAGACATCAAAATCACATTTAGAGTATTTGAGGAAACATTTGTGCTTGGAGAGGAGATGGAGAAATGTATCCACATGGGAGAGATGGGACTGCCACATTTTACTATAGATGAGAATATCATCAAAGAAAAATAACACAAAGTGATGGAAGAAAGGATAAAAGACATGATTCATGAGACTTTGAAAAGTGGAGGGGGAATTACAGAGACCAAAGGGAATGACCAAGAACTCATAGTTGCCATCATGAGTGTGAAATCCAGTCTTGGGAATGTCTTCCTCATTCATATGTATCTGGTGGTAGCCAAAATGGAGGTCAAGTTTGGTAAAGTGTTTAGCCCAACTGATTTTTTCCAGAAGGTCATTTATGACAGGAATGGAAAATGTTTTCTTGATGGTAAGTATGTTGAGGGAAAACAAATATGGAAACATGCACTAAGTGCCTTCCTTATTGAGGACCATGAATACAGGGAAAGAATAAAGGATGGTTCTGGGACGGATACCACCCACTTCTATGAATTCTCAAACAATTTTCTCAATTTCATTTTTTTGAGCAAAGGGATGACAATAAGGGAAAACATTGGGAGGAAGATTTCACAGGATTAAAGTAATGTAATGGTCATGGTTATCACAGGAGGGGGGGAAGCCCTAGGGAGTTTGTAAAATAGTGCGATGTTGGGAAATTATAGATTGAAGGTTGGGGTGAACAAAGGGTGTCTCAAATTCTTGAATGGAATGGAGTTGGGAAATGATGCTAGAATGGCTTTTTTTGGAGTAATGTTTCCATGTGGTGGGAACTAATGATCTCTAGAGAACCTGTTGTAATGCCTTGGAATTTATATTTTTTTCCTTCATATTTGTTGGCACAGGGACAGAACCAAGGTTCAACGCTTCAATAGCGCACCGACAAAACCCTAACTGCCAGCCCTTTCGGCAACACCTGCGAAACATATGAAGTCTCACCCAAGGTAGAGGCAAGGGTGTTTGCAAGACTCAGGTGTCTACAACCTTAGCTGGGACACAGATATGTGATTATTACTCTTAGAAAGAAATTTAGCATAGATCATTCATCAGTATTTAACCCTCATGGAACTCCACAAATGGCACAAAGCACCGCAACATTCACTTAGATCTAGGTTAAGTTAGTACTTAGAAACAACAAAATAGGTCTAGCACTCAACAGTTTCATATATTTCAAATCTATACCCACACATCTAAGAAGCACAAAGAAAAGTGGATCTATCTAAGTATATCATAGAAAAGCACATAGCATAATCATATCAAGCACAACACATGGAAAGAAACCAACACATTAGGTCAAAGAACCAAGCACAACACACAGAGTTACCGTGGTTCACCCCCACCCTGGGGATACATCCACAAAGTCTTCTTCTTCTTTATTATATTTGGTCAACCAGGTTACAACATAGAGCTCACACTTGTACTCTGCATAGAATAGGAGATCTACTCGCACCTCACCAGATCTTCCTTCCCCAAGTAGATCTAGCACATAGCCTTCTTATAATTCATGCACTCAACACTTAAAACACTTGCACTTAGCTCTACAAGTCGGTCACACAATATACACAAATCTTTTACTAACACTTATCTTATCTTCTCCCCCTCTCTTAAATTTCTTAGCTACTTATTTATACTTTACAAAATAGTCCTAAACATGGGTAAACCCATGGGCCGACATCCCTTTCCCATTACATTAACCCAAAACCTTAAAAGTGCCCCAAAAGTGGGCCGAGATCCCGTGATCTCTGCTTCACCTGGTGCTCCATCTTTGACAGGTTGGCGAAGTTCAGAAATGGTCAAATATGACCAAGTGTTCCTCAAAACTTGGTCAAGCGCCAATAGGCCCCCAACACTCACCTGTGACTCATTCCGAGTCACTCTGGTCTGATCAACTCCACTTCGAATGTCTCGATATTGGCCTGAGCTACTTCGACCTGTTGTAGTGTGACAACTTCTTACTTAGTGAACTCCTGTATCACTGCATCATTTACTAGTACTTCCATGCGTTGTTCTGCGGTGATGACAACCTATTCAAGCTCAGCTTCCTAGCTCTCAACTTCAGTGAACAATTGGCATGCTCTCTCTTGGAGTGGTTGAAGTCATTGAGAGACCTCCATCACTTTAATTTGTAGCATGTGTACCTATTGTTGGGCGGTGCATTGTTATGGAAATCACTTCATTCTTTCAAATGGGGTCAAGGCCTTTAGCTGCACCTGTAGCATATCTACATTTTTCTTTGCTTCTTGTAGTTATGTCTCTAATGCCTGCAATTATGGGTTCTCTGTGAGGTTCTCATAAGTCTGGGTGCTTCTAGTGCTCAACTTCTTACATTCCAAAACCAAGGTTTTTAACCTGTCAACTGCACTACGGGCAATTGCCTCCCTTAGATCTCTTACTTATTGGGGAGTCTTGGGCACGGTACAAAGTTCCAGATATGTGATGCAGTGCTGAAGTTGTTGGATTACTTCTTCAAGTTGTGCCACTTGCTGTGGGACACCTTATTCAATTTTCACTTCAATGACTATCATAGAGCGAAGTGCTCTGTGAACTTGTTCCTGTACATCAAGTTTCTCTGCTAGCAATCGGTGCTTGCTCTGCTGTAACTATGCTTTCTCCTCCTCCCACTTCGCTTGTAAGGAATTTTTTTCATTTTCTGCCTTCCTCTGTTGTACTATAAGTGCCCCTTGTACTTGTAATAAATCCTAGGTGGCTTGCGTTGTGTCTTCTTGATCTCGGCAAAGGTGAGCTTCGACTTTCTCAGCGATCTGGCATAATTGGGTGGGCTCATCACTTGTTCCTTTTGTTCTCGTCGTTAAGGGCATAGTAGAAATGGATCGACTGGACTAGAGTGTCTACTGCACTTCTTGAAGTTCACCCATGAGTTGGTTGAATATCTCTTCCTACTTTTCTTCTTGCCTTTCTACGATCTCTAGTGAGGCATCATTTAGTGCAGCGATCAAGAAGTTGAAGTCGTCCTGTGTGAGGATATTCTTAAACATAGTCTAGGTGGCCTTATTTTTCTTTCAGGATAAGGTACTTGATGGGGTAACCTTCCTTTTCTTAGAGGGACCCTCCTCCTCTCTAGGTGGAATAACCTCGCCTTTGTTTTTCTCAACCTCTGTGCCACCTATTTCTTCACCATCACCTCCCGCACAGGTGAGATCGAGGTAGTCTTCATGGATGTGATATGGATATGTTGAACTTCATCATCCATCTTAGTCTTTCTCAGTCTAGGTGTATCTATTATATCTTCAGGTATTTCCACGTTGGATATTTCTATAAGGTCCACTGGAACAAGGAGGTCTGCCAACCATTCCTTGGTAATCTTCTCCAAGTCTTCTTCTGTCAACTTGTAGTACGATTGGAGTTGTTGTTTATGCTCATTAGCGTGCACTGTGATGTAGGTGAAGTGGTGGTCCGCGCTAAATTTGATCAAAGGTCTAAACCTATGAAGTGTGTTTGGTGTGAGGCGCAGTGTAGATTGGATTTCATTCTCCAATTGGTTGTAATAAGCATGGAAGATGACATTGGACTGCCACTGCTTTTTCATGTCACTGGAGTACCACAATGTATAGAAGTTCGTAGCCAGTGGTTTGAAGGGTTCAATCTATGAAAAAGTGGCACCTTCTGGTATCTCTCAGGTGATGAAAGCGATGAGTATGAACAACCAACTAAAGTGGAACTCATACCCTTGGTATTGCGCTTCTCTGTAGTCAAGCTCTAGCTAATTTACAAGGTACTTCACCCAGTTCATTTGTAGTCCCTCCGCGCACTTCCCTGCGAGGTCAAATACAAATCAAGTCACCTATGTGGGTCTGTTCTTGTAGACTAACTTCCCTAAGATCATCTGGAAACTGAGGCACACTGTTGCATTCTCGATGGAGGCTACCTTGTAGCCTCACGTTCCCTTCTCTACATCTCCATATGTGTCTTTTATTCGCTGGGTAAGAGCATGATCTATGGTCTTTCCAGGGTAAAAATTTGGTGGGTCAGGACCCTGCATGCTTATCCCTGTGATCCGATTGATCAAAATCAGATCCACAGTGATGCGGCAGTCCAACCATAAGTATCCTCCATGGTAGAAGGACAACAACAATCTGATGCATGCATTCACTTCCTGATGCTTCCCGAAATGAGGAATCTTCATTACATTGAGTAGGGTTGACTGCACGAGGTTATGGGTCCATTGTTGAGGGACAAACTTTGGGTTCCTCCCTTTTTTGATAGTTAAGTACTTGTGTGGGGCTAGCATACTGTAATATTTGCGATCTCCAAGGTTAAAATCACTAAATTTCAGAGATGTGAGCTTATCCTGGTTAGCATGAACTACACAGACCCCTTTCAAGAGGTATGTAGTGAACAAATCATAGTCAAAGTCTCTGGGTACAGTGTATCGATTCAGTGTGCCTCTTAGTTGTCAGATATACTTAGGAAATATACTTGGGATCATCTTCACAGTGGAGAAGTCGTTTCTGAGCTTAGATCATCTTTCCAAAGGTGGTCAAGATGGTCCTTATCTAGCAATGGAGGGGGAAGCTAGAAATACTCCCGAGGATGATGGTTGTACACCTATAGACACTCCTCTCTCCGACATGACTCTCTCAGTCATTAATTCAATTAAAACTTCTTCAAATACTTTCTCAGCAACGCTAAGCTTGTTCGACATACAAACTTGGGTCAGCTAGCTTGTGTGCGAAAGGAATTCAGAGACTATAGTGAATAGTATGGGAACAAGGCAATGATCTCAGGGTGAATTAATCTCAAGTTTCATGCTCAAATTCTCACTTAGAAAAAGGTATTCTTGGTATGTGGCACGATGGACTAAGTAGGGAAACTTAGAAATGGTTTGCTGGCAACGGTTATGACCCTTCATTAACTCCTGTTCGACCTGCTATGATGCATTTCAACGGTTGGATGACAACCCTTTATTTCTTTTCTTCCCATTCGGAGAGGAAGTATAATGGATATATCAGCCCCAATGGCTATATTTCTTTGTCATGGAGAAGTACTCTATGTTGTTGTTCTGATATGTCGGCGAAGCTACAATTCTGCAATTTTTCTTTCTGTGAAGTATCCTCTAGAACCTCTTGTAACCTTACAGTATTAGCCCTTTTCTTTCTTAAATTTCTAGCCTTCTTTCGAGTGAGATTCATCTCAGTAATTATTTTACCATTCCGATGCTTATCTTCTGTGGTCTTAGTTACTTCGCGTTGTTGAAATTCTTTCCTAGGGTTCCTAGATAATACTTCTTTTGTATCAAAAATAGGTAACTCAATCTTCTACGGATCCTATAGTGTTCTCTTAGCCTCGACATCGGAGTTGCTAGTATTAAATATCTGCGATCTTCTCTTATGTTCTTCAATCAAGTGCACGATCCTTTTGGTCATAAAGTATTTTAAATCTTGCTTCTTCTGTTCCAAAACTTCTTCTTCCTCTTTTCGTCTGGCTTGTTCTCTATCAATCCAAGGTTTTCCTATGAGCATGGTAAACAGGGCATTGTCTTCAAAAAATTTAATAATCTCAAAGTCTTCCTCTGTCGAAGTTCCATTGACAGTCTTAGGTATCCGAGCGAGCCTTCCACATAGGTTTACTAGCTTTCCTATGAATAAAATTGTCCCCCCTAGGGAAGGGATCATGGTAGGATTTCCTATAGCTTCCCAAGTTCTTTCTGGCATAATGTTCACCTGTGTTTCTTCTTCAAGAATACAGTCAATGTCAAAGTCCCCTATTCTTTCTTAAACTTGCTAATTTTCTTTGAAGATCTCTGGTAATCGAACATCTTTATGTTCCTTCATGGTTTCTTTTATCCGTATTAATATTTTTTCTGATTCTTGCTAGGTTTATGCCTTTTCTGGATCTGCCTTCTGGTCTTCTTGATTCAGATTTAGCCTTTCCAACTTAGCGATCATTCTAGGGAAATCCAATATGTCGTGGTCCAAATCTTTGCAACAGAGACAACTAGGTTTTCTCCCAAGGCATTCCTTAGCAACATGTCCTGGTCTTTTGCAACTGTAATAAAGAGTTAATCCTCTCTTTCTCTTCAATTATCCCCAACTCTTCTTATATTGTGCGCTAGGATCATAATGGCTAGCCTGCAAAAAATTCTTTCTAGGATCCTTCATCCACTTGTTAGTCCATACATTATTTCTATGCATAGGTATAACATATGTATCATTATACTTATTAGATCTATTCATATCAAACATTATTTCATCTATTAATGCCCTAGCTTTTAAGCTAGGACAAAATCTATCAAACATACCTAGATCCTTTCTCTAGAAACAAAAAAAATCACTTATCTTACTTCTACAGATCACAAAGATTCTAGATCTAAGGACTTTTGAATATTCTTACCTTTATTAGAGCACAGAGCTTACAGATCTTACCTCTTTTCTGCATATTTGATTTCTTTCTTCCATAAATTTCCACTTTTACTTTTCTTAGAGCACAGTGCATTCAAATCTCGCTTCTTTTCTTTGGATCTAATCTTCCTTTCTTTAGATCTGACCTTATTCCTGGCACAAAGCTTCACAAGTTGAGTAAAAAGAGGTGCACTAGGGAAACATATCTACACACAGAGCTTTCTTTTGCACAAAGTTTCTTCTTCCTCAGTTCCCAGCAATCACAGTTTCAGGTCTCGGCAATAGAACCATTTGTTGGCACAGGGGCAAACCTAGGGTTCAATGCTTCAACAAGGCACCAACAAAATCCTAACTACCAGCCCTTTCAGCAACACCTGTGAAGCAGATGAAGTCTCACCCGAGGTAGAGGTAGGGGTGGTTGCAAGACTCATGTGTCTGCAACCTTAGCTGGGACACAGATCTGTGATTCTTACTCTTAGAAAGAACTTTAGCATAGATCATTCATCATTATTTAACCCTCATGGCACTCTGCATATGGCATAGACCACTGCAACATTCACTTAGATCTAGGTTAAGTTAGTACTTAGCAACATCAAAATAGGTCTATCACTCAACACTTTCATATATGTCAAATCTATACCCACGCATATAAGAAGCACAAAGAAAAGTGGATATATCTAAGTATATCATAGAAAATCACATATCATAATCATATCAAGCACAACACATGGAAAGAAACCAACACATTAGGTTGAAGCACCGAGCACAACACATAGAGTTACCTTGGTTCACCCCCACCCTGGGGCTACGTCCACAAAGTATTCTTCTTCTTTATTAGCTTTGTTCAATTGGGTTACAACACTGAGCTCACACTTTTACTCTACATAGGACAGGAGATCTACGCACACCTCGCCAGATCCTCCTTCCCCGAGTAGATATACCATAGAGCCTTCATACAATCTGTGCACTCAGCACTTACATCACTTGCACTCAGCTCTATAAGTCGGTCACACAATATACACAAAGCCTTTACTAGCACTTATCTTATCTTCTCCCCCTCTCTTACATTGCTTAGATATGTATTTATACTTTACAAAATAGGCCTAAACATGGGTAAACCCATGGGATGACATCCCTTTCCCATTACATTAACCCAAAACCCTAAAGGGCCCCAAAAGTGGGCTGATATCCCGCGATATCTTCTTCACTTGGTTCTCCATCTTTGACAGGCTGTCAAAGTCCAAAAATGGTTAAATATGACCAAGTGTTCCTCAAAACTTGGTCAAGGGCCAACACTATTGGAATTACATGGTTAAATCTTTAAAATCCATGGTGATGGGGCCAAGAGTGTGTATCCATTCAAAACCAAGAATGATGTCACAAACACCCATGTCAATAGAAAACATGTGATATTTCATGTTATACTGACCAATTTGTAGGCGCACATTTTCACAATGTCCCCCACATTTCATGATTTGAAAATTGTTTAAAACACAGATATAAAAATTGATTTCTTTGGAAATGAGGTGATGAATGAAATTTTGAATGATTCCACTGTCAACTAGGATGGTGAATTTCATGTGCTTAATGTAACCAATGAATTTGAGGGTTTGGGGAGCAAAAAATGCAATGAGAGAATTCAATGGAATCATTGATTCAACTACAGGATTATCAGAGGGTGGAAACCTTTGGTTAGCACTACCTTAGGGGAAACCTCAACATATTCATCAGAAACATCCTATGAAATGGCCGTAAACATTTTATGTTCTTTACACTTGTTCCTGGGAAATTGTTTCTCACCACAACTATATAAAAGACCCTTTAGTTTCAATTCATCCATTTATTCCCTTGTCAATTTTTGGAACTTGAGAGGAGTGGCCATAGGGGAAGGATTGGGAGGTCTAGGATGGAGAATAAAAGAGGGTTTTTTTGTTCTAGGAAAGGATGACCTGTTGTTCCTCCTTGGTGCATTTAGTTGCTTCCAACCAAGTCTAAGGGTGAGCCATGAGGACATGGGCTAGAATTGCATCCTTGAGGCCACTAATAAATAACTCCCTAAATAATGCATCGGTCATACCCTCCATTCAGAAATCCAAGTTCTCAAAGGAAGTGATAAAATATTCCACTATTCTGGACTATTTCAACTTAGTAAAACAACCTAAATGGTGGGTGTCTATATCAAAGCATTCATACAACTCAACAACAAATTGTGTCTAAGCAACATACCCTTGGTGTGAATTTCGAAGCCATTTCCATCATTTTGGATCCAAATAGAGAACATTGTAACAAAGCTTGGTAAAGTCATAAATAATGCCATGTAGGGAAATATATTGTTCCATCTTAGTGACCAAGTTTGTTGGATCTAAGCCATAAAAAAATTTCACCTCAACACCTTCTACTTCGGGGTTTGGGAAAGAGGAAGAAGGACCCTAGGAGTGGGTCATGAATTGTTTGAGAGTGTAGTGGAGTTCATCCATTCAACTATTGAGCTAGTATTATATGTGGTCCACTTTGGCATGAATGGAAATAATGTCATTATTCACTTTGGCATGAATGGAATTAATTTCATTATTCAATTTTTGATTGGTTTCTTCTTTGAGAGTGGGATCCATTAGGGGAGGAGGGGTGGGTCCACTAATAAAAATGAAGATAAGTGATATATACCACTACGACCAGGGAAAGAAAAAGAATTCAATGGGATAAATGGGAAATAAGGGTGTCCTTAAGGTGTTGATGTTTGAGTATGTTAAGACAGAAACAACAACCTCACGAGGATATGAATCTCCATGTGTTTTTATAGAGGTGGTACTCCTCTTTGAATTTTTCTAAAATATATTTCTTGAAATTCTTTCAAGAAAATATTTATAAGTAGGAGAATGGAATTAAGCAAGCCCCAAAATATTTATCGCTTAATTAAAATAAAATTTATAAATATACATAGAAACAATTATTGAGAAGAGGACCAAGAATCTTCACTTCTTAAAATTGGAAGAAATAATAGATACAAATCATATATTATAAGAAATAAAAGCAGATGTCACATTCATCACATCCATGAAATATATTTGATCACATTTATAGGAAGAAAAGATATGGTTTCGAAAATTAGAGAACCTTAAAATATTTTTTCATTAGAATCAAAATAAGATTTTCATGAGGAAATTTCAGATATCTTATCCTCAAATATTTAGAGTGTAAAGATATAGTCAAATTTTAACCCTGAATAGGTTCTTTGTGATTCTCTAAAAAATCATAAAGTATTCAGAGTCTGATGAAAATAAATTCATTTTTCCCAAAGGACATTTATTGGGGCTCCCGCAGACCATAAAATAAAAAAAATGAAAGATAAGAGAATGGATTCGATGGATGAAAAAGCAAAGATGAACCTGGAAAAAAAAAGAGAGAAAGGATAAAAAATTGTTTACATTCTTCAAGTAAAGAATAAATGTAACTGGATGATTTCTGATCTGAAAGGGAAAATTTTGAGAATAAATGTGATCTTTAGACTTACTTTGATGAACCTCTCATGCTTCATTTGATAGCTGATGTAAATTTTGTATCTTTTTTTTTTGTCGTTATGTGACCGATATTAATTTCTTCTGTTGGGCCCTCAGTAATCTTGATTATATCCTTTTTTAACCATTATTCAATCTATTCTCACAAAGGAGCAACGATCACCTCTTTTTTTACTTTGATTTTTAAAAATTCATTTTCATATTCTCTATAATCAATTGAAATATTTTTCAATGTAGTTTCAATATCCTCATTTCTATTGGCATATTCAACAATCCAATTATCAATGTCATTTTCAGTATACTCAATCATACTACTGAACTTCTCTACTGATAATTTCTTTAAATTCTCCACAATTTCTTCAAATTGTTGTCTTGTTTGAAGCATTGAATTTGATATTAACTTTGGATGTTCTACTTCAATAGTGTTTCCCACAAGATCTAATCTGGAAAATTTTAAATAAGCCTCGTTCTTCTTGGATGTCAAGTCATTAAGTTCATTTAATAATTCTCTTAATATATTAATTCTTTGAATCCAACAAGCCTTTAGTTTCTTTATACGGGCTTGGGAAGGAAAGTCTTCCTTTTTTTAATTCATAAATTGTCATTTCTTAAACCTTTATAATAAAAGTGGTAATTCCATCCTTGAAAAATCCTTCATCATTTTCAATATCATCTTTCAAATATACTCTAGTGTTTTGAATCCCAGAACCAAGAGAAACAAAACTACTCGCTAGATCCCATGTATCTAAAATAAGAGACATTATTTTCTTTATATTATGTTAAACATAAAATATGGTTGCAATAAGTAATATTAAGGTCCCTTTTAATATTACACATATCTATGTATTTTTCTCAAAATTCATGCCAGGTTGAATTGTTGCAACGGGGGTGGCTAATAATGGTGGCAACATTAGAGTAAACTCTGATTCATGTATCCTTTGTTTAAGTATGACATTTTCAACTTCCATATCATCTATTGAAACATCAAGAGAATATTATGTAACCTTATGAATCT